>JAFVLL020041002.1:0-55376 GCA_021397915.2 Tor tambroides
CTCACAACAGCAAGAAAAAAAGTCAAGCTTGTTTCCGCCACAGAATAAAAAAATAAAAAGTTAAATGCAACTTTTTATGTCTCACAATTTTGAGTTTTTTTTTTTTTTGCAATTCTGAGAAAAAAAGTGCAAATTGCGAGAAAAAAAAGTCGAAATTGCGAGATATAAGCTCAGAATTGCGAGATATAAGCTCAGAATTGCGAGATATAAGCTCAGAATTGCGAGATATAAATTCATAATAGTGAGATATAAACTCACAAGAGCAAAAAAAAAAAAAAGTCAAGCTTGTTTCCGCCACAGAAAAAAAAAAATAAAAAGGTAAATGCAACTTTTATTTCTCACAGTTTTGAGGGTTTTTCGCAATTCTGAGAAAAAAGTCCAAATTGCAAGAAATAAAAGTTGGAATTGTGAGATATAAACTCAGAACTGTCAGATATAAACTTGCAATATAATTGTCAATAATTGTCAGTTTATATCTTGCAATTCAGACTTTTTTCTCAAAATTCTGAAAAAAAAGTCAGAATGTGAGATATAAACTCGCAATAGCGAGACCCAAGTCAAGCTTATTTCCGTCACATGAGTTTATATCTCACAATTCAGAATTGTGATGAAAAAAGTTTGAATTGTGAGATAAAAACTCGCAAAAAATTGCAATTAACTTTTTTATTTTTTATTCTGTGACACAAATAAGCTTTCATAGTTAGGGAGCTTTACACATTTTTATGTGTGTGACACATATATATGCTACTAGTCAAACGTCTGGATGCACCTGCTCATTCTTATGACTATTTTACAGATTCTAGAATAAAACTAAAGTTATTAAATGGACGTATGGGAATTTGTTGCTCACTTACCGGCTGAGGATGCTGATGACTGTCGGCTAAGTTTTCCTTTTGTTTTCACATCTTCAAGCCATTCTATAAAGCTTTCCTCTGCCTTTCCTTTGCGCTCCCTCTCTTCTGCTTCTCTTCTGGCTGCCTCTTCCTTTTAAAGAAATAGTTCAAAATTGTAAACTGTGTTCATTTACACACCCTCATGATGGTCAATGGAAATAATGTTTTGAAAAATTCTCCACGCTGCTCTTTTCTGCATGTTTTCTTGTCAGACAGAGTCCAGGACACACCTTCTCTTTTAGCTTTCTCTCCGTTTCTTCTTGCTGCTTCTTCCGTAGCCACTCTTTATATTTCTCCTGGGCTTTCTTTTCAATCTCATCACGTTTTTTCTCCTCTTGAAGTTGTTCTTTGCTTTTCTGAAACTCTTTGGACTTTTTCTCTTTCTTTTCCTAAGTACAAAACCACAGTAAAATCATGAGAAAGGCCTTTAGGAGCTCAGACCCCATTCTCAACATAGCCAGAAAATCTCAAATCTGAATTTGTCAAATAGTAAGCGTGTCAGTTTTAATTTGTCATTTAGTGTTCATTCTGGGAGTTTCACAGAGATTGTTACCTGTTCTCTTTTCATTTGCAGCCACTCTTGAATTTTGCCATCATTGACATTGACATCCTTCTCTTCCTGTTTTTCCTTCAGCGTGAGCTCCTGATATATAGACCTTAATTAATGCATATTTACCAGGGTTTTATCATATACTGTAACTATGACAAAAACTATTGATTTAAATAAGTTTTCACAAAATGAATAATCAAAGCATATAAACAAGAAATTATTTATTAATAGTTATTAACTTGAAATAAAAAATAAAAATGAGTAAAAAACATAACATTAATAATTATTTATCAAATATATAAAGACAATACCGTTCAAGACTTTTTTCATGTTTTTGAAATACGTCTGTTATGCTGACATTTATTTGATCAAAAATACAGTAAAAACAGTAATAAAAAAAAATATTATCACAATTTGAAATAATTGTTTTTCTTTTATTTCTGATGCAAAGCTGAATTTTCAGCATCATTACTCCAGTTTTCAGTGTCACATGATCCTTCAGAAATCATTCTAATATGCTGATTTGCTGCTCAAAAAACATTTCTGATTTTTATTCATGTTGAAAACGGTTGTGCTGATTCATACTTTTGTCATGATTTTCTTTTCAGGATTCTTTGATGAATAGAAAGTTCAAAAGAACAGCATTTATTTGGAATAGAAATCTTTTGTAAACTTGTAAATGTCTTTACTGTCACTTTTAATCAACTTTAAGCATCCTTGCTAAATAAAAGTATTAATTTATTTATTTAATAAAAAAAAACCTTTGAATGGTAGTGCATATTAAAATATAATAATGACCATTATCTAAAAAAAAAAAACATTCTTGAAAATAGTAATATTAACATAAAATATCACCATAAATATTCATGCAGCAGTGTCATGTATCTCCATAGCTTTCTGTTGCTTTCTGATACGCTCCTCTTTGGCTTTATCCAAAATCCACTGCTCCCAAGCACTCAATTTGAACTGCATGGTGGACAATCTGTCTTCCAGGTCTGTTGTGTTCACCTCATCCCTAAAAAACAAGTCACATTTTATGACTAAAGATGACCGGTGTGCTGGTTTGTTATAGTGCGAGACTCGCACTAGTCTGTATTTCTTTTACTCAACACCGCTCACCTGTATGGAGAGCCCAGTGCGACGTCTTCACTTAACGTGACGGTGATGTTGTGAACGGGCTGAGGCTGATCTGACTCCGGTTCGTCCTCTGAAAGCTCAAAGCTGTCATGATAGATGGGTGACAGCAGAGAGGACGTCGAGTCTCCGGTGGACTCCAAGCTCCTGCTGCGCTGCAGGAGGCTGCCTGAGCTGCTGGGTCTGGACTTGAGCGGGGTGGAGGTCAGACTCTTGGAGGAAGAAGATGGAAAGGTCGACATCATCAGCAAACCTGAGGACACAGAGAAAAACGCATTGAACACAACCAGGAGATCCCTACAAGAAAGTACTGTGGTGGTACCATGGTACAATAACGGCAATATTGCGTCTCCAAGATGCTTCAAGAAACCTACCTGCAAAGCTAGCTGAAAAACTATGCACAAGTGCACCTAGGGCAAAAGCTGCTTTAAACGCAAAGGATGGTCACACCAAATATTGATTTCATTTAGTTAATAGAAGTTAATTGATAAAGAAAATCTATTTATGACATTATTTTTGACAGCATCCTCATTTTACAGCATTATTACACAAGTGCCTAAAGCTTTTAACAGTACTGTAATTTGCAGGTAGGTTTCTTGAAGTGTCTTGGAGACATTGCCACAGTTCTTCTGGATTTAGTCTGTCTCAGTTTGTTCATGTCATTACAGACAGACTGGATGATGATCAGATCAGATCTCTGTGTGGAGCACTGGCTGTTGTCAGACAAAAATCTCACTGGATTATTACTATTAATGGCAAAATGAATGTTTGGAAATGTAAACTGATATTTCCTACTGACACACTACAGCAAAAGATAGAAATAACTGACTTAAAACCATTTTTTGCAGCTGAAAATACTAGTGTTCTAATCATTTTGGCCACCACTGTACCACTGGTACTTAGACTATTAACAAGGTACCATTTCCAAAACCAAGGTAGCAGTATCATTTGTTTTGGACTGCAGACATTTATGGTTTACTGTACATGTTTCTGGAAGGTTTTAATGATATGGCAACTAAACTACTTTTAAAAAGAGCATGCAAACAAGTTTTAAGAGAAATAAACTCTACATTAAGTCGACTACAGCCTGTATTTAAATCACAGCTGCACATTTCGACAGACTTTTAACAGATGAATGCGTTTAAACGGCTAAATTAGATATATAATGGTATAACCCGTTTAACTAACTCACCATTTAATCCGTTTAATCGCACTGTATTCCGTCGAATCGCTTTTGTTTTGTTTGATGTGCTCGAGCGGCTTCCCTCGTCAAGCCACGCCTCCTTTCCTTTAACCCGCCCACCCAACACGTCAATCATACCAATCGTGAAAAACGATTGGTTGCGGCGCTGTAACCAAGTACGCTGATAACTGAAGCCTGTTTCCTAGCTACGAGGAGTCAGCGTCATAAAACAAGCAGAAAACACGCGTTGATTGCTTTATTCTTTTTATTTTGATCGATGTATTCAGATCAAAATAACAACAGTTTAATATATCATAGTGAAAAAAAAAAAGAAATAAAGACAAAAAACAGTTCAATAAGTAATAATAATACTTAATAAATCAAAGGAAAACACATCAAAGACGTAGCTACATATATTAATGAATTTCTAACAAAATAAGTACATTTTAAAATAGGCTACTGCATAATATTTTTCAAACTAACTTTCAACTCTCTGAAAGAAATTATTCTTTATTATTACTTTTTTATTCACAAGAAAATATTTCTTTATATTTTTCGTTAAATTCTTTCTTGCTGAGATTATATAAACTCATAAATAATAATAAGAACAACAGATTTCCTAAGGACTATGATCTTATATTTCTTACTGATTGAGGCATCTTTTGTTTACCTGTGTATATTTTCCCTTTTTTTTTTTTACATGTATTTCAATCCATTTTTTTTCTTCGCAGTATAAAAAAAAATTAAGAAAAACCTTTTGTCACATTTAAAAAAAAAACTTTATATAACAATTACGTTTTTAAACTAATTAACATACTGTATACATATGCTCATTCATGGATTATGATACATTTTATTAGTTCATCCAAGAAACAAGAGGTCCATCTATACAAAGAGTGTGATGATCAATGTCACTTGACTCACCTAGAAATAAAATAGTATAAAATACAAGTGAATCATAAATGTATTTCTTTTAACTTTTTTAAAACAACAAAACATATTTTCTATATGAACAATATGAACCTGTTTTGGACCCACATGCCTATTCTAGTCATAGTTGTCATCACAAAGTTCCCGTGTGCGTCTGTTCCTGCTTACTATCGTGACAAAAACCACTGCAGAGATCCTCCCCAGCAACATTAGGCTCATCAGAGATGCATACACAAAATAGAAAGTGTCATGTATGTTAAGTGAACTCTGCGACTGAAACACCAGCCTCTGGGAATGTCATTTAACTCCCAAACCCTGCACCAATATAAGCCGCCGTCCTGGATCGAAAGCTCCGATATGGCAATGTGATTGGGGTCGGATGCTTTGATTGTACTCCCTGTACCACTGTACTCTGGGAAAGTATGACAGATTGAAAACGCACATCAAATCAGCACTGTCACCTAAAGCAAATGTGATACTGATGGGATCGAGAATGGAACGAACAAAAATGTTGAGTTGATTAAATGTCTCTAATTGTGAATAACAGGTGTATGTTCCAGTGTGGCTCAGCAAGAGGTCAGGAGTGACCAAAGAGCATTGTTGTGTGTCGCATTCAACATGTCATGAAATTTATCGTTGGATCGACTGGGAGTTATAGCCAATATATGTCCTCTGATGGGAAACCTTTAACTAAACAGGGCAAAGCGCAACTCTCTCCTGAGACGAGGAAAATGTCCTGTATTTCAATGTATAGCTCAATCTTCTTGTGGTTTTGGCATTGATTTCCACTCCAAACCAAACAACTGTAAAATCCATCATCCTTAAATGAGGTTTTCGATAAATGAACTAAATAGCCTTCGTTCAGGACTTTCATTCTGCTCCTAAGTGCATCTGGAATGCTGGTATCCAGAAAACCATTTCATTTGCCCAATTGAGATTCCATGGTTTAAAATTCCGAAACTCCTGAAGAGTTTCTCCACGATTGGAACTGAACTTCGGACAGGAGATGCGTGCAATTTCACCATGAAGGTAACACATTGCCTCTTTTTCCTCCTCCTAAGCACAAACGATCACGTGAAAGCATCTTTTCTCTATAAGCAGTCCATTCTTTTTGCATTCAGAGAAATACTCTTGATTTTCTGAAATATTAATTATGAAATATGCAGTCTTTGAGTGTCTTAAGGTGTAATGGCTCACAACTCGAGACTTGTCCGGATACAGTGACATCTGCGACATTATCCATGCAGGGGATCTGAAGCACAACCAGGTCACCCTACAAACACACAGAGAGGTACTTGTGCGAGACACAGGCTCGTGTTTATTCGGAGCATAAATAAAAAGAAAACTGTCACAGCCAGTGCCATCTTCTCTCTGTATGAGTTACAATTTTTGAGAGCCTTATCATTAAAGTAAGGATTGCACAACATATCCTCTCAAAATATTACGGAAATTTTAAAAAAATAAAAATAAAAACACACACCAAGATTTAAGATGCTCAAGCTGACAAGTGCTCCCAAGAACAAAAGTTCTTTATTGGCATCTTCCATGAACAATCTTTAACTTCCATGCGTTCTTAAAATAAAGGTTCCAAATTCTTAAAAATAAAGGTTCTTTATTGGCATTGGTTCCATGAACAACCTTTACCATCCATGGAACCTTTCCATTTCACAAGAGTGGAAATTTTTTACAGTGGAAAAGGTTCTTCAGATTGTTAAAATATCCTTTACATTAAGAAAAGATTGTTCTTTTAAGAGCTGTTCACAGAAAGCTTCTCTGGGAAAAACCAATAGTCTATGAAAATTTCCTTTGAAACCTTTGCAAAATGTGTTTTGTTTTTTTTTCCCAGGAGCAATGCTATAGAAGAAACATTTTGGGTTCTCCAAAGAACCTTTCAGTGAACTTTCTTAAAAGAACCATTTTTTTCTTAATCTAAAGAACATTTTTCCACTATAAAGAAACTTTTAGAAAATGGAAAGGTTCCATGGATGTGAAAGGTTCTTCATGGAACCATCAATGCCAATAATAATAATAAAACTTTTCCATTACCTTTTTATCTCACTATAAATGTTCTTTATTGTGAGTTAAAAAAGGTTCTTTAGATTATCAAAATGTTCTTCACACAAAGAAAAGAAGGTTCCTTTAAGAATTCACTGTTAAAAATAAAGGCTCTAAAAGGGTGTTTTTGCAGTGATGCCATAGAAGAACCATTTTCGGTTCCCCAAAGAACCTTACAGTAAACAGTTCTTAATGAACCATTTGAAGAACATTTTAAAAATCTAAAGAAACTTTTTCAACTTTAAAGAACCTTTTCTGCATTTGAAATGTTCCATTGATGTTCAAGGTTCTTCATGGATCCATCAATGCCAATAAAGAACCTTGAATGATTCTTTGGGGAACCAAAAATGGTTCTTCCATGGCATCACTGTGAATCATGGCATCCCTTTTGGAACCTTTATTTTTAAGAGTGGCATTCAAAAACCAGCCTTGACCATTTTAGATGGGTTTAACCAGTTACTCATAAACTACTTCTATAATGATATTGCACAACACACTCTCTTTTTTCCTCTACTGTTTATCTGAAAAGTAAACATGATAACATGATATCTCTCATCCTGTGTTTTTAAAAAGTAAAAGGCTTCTGAGAATTATCAAGACAAATGCATAGGCCAATTTTTCCAAAAACCATCCAACACTCAAAATTCCTAGTTATTTTTTACTTACCAATGACAAAATTTTCACTTTAAGAACATTTTAATCTAGTGAGGACATTTCCACCCATTTCAGTAACTTGATGAATTTTCAAAAACAAAACATTTGAAAGGTTTTAAATAAACTGTCTATGTTATAATGCTCACGATTGGGAGTTTCGCATGAAGGCGAAAATACGCTAGGTCACAACAGAAATAGTATTATAATAGCATGATATATTTCTAGTTGTGTATGATTAATGCAGTATGTAAGGCGTTTTTATGCTTTACAATGGAGCTTTCATTTTGGCATTCTGTATAGATTTTCATCATTCTGAAGTTCAAAACAATGAATAAAATCTCTATGATTTTATGTTCAAACACTTTACTTTGACTGGTTCCCTTTATTCGAACTTTGAGGAAACATCAAATCACTTTGTTTTCCAAATACTGGTGGTGGACAGCGAGCTCCCGTCCATACCGGCACCATCATTATTAAAATCCACAAAATGTACAGTACCCCAACCTCACAGTGGTCACCACGACTACTGAAGTGTGAGTGTATGAGGAGCGCTTCAACCCACAGGAGAGAAAAATCACAAATGATGTTGCTTTACTAGACAAGAATGAGAAAAAAAAATAATAATTGAGGCTTTTGCAAAATTTTCTCATGAGAAAAAGGCTCCAGTAATCTAATGTTTCTCCTCTACAGAAGATCAAATGATCTGAGCTGCTCTCCACATTCATTTTATAGCTCTGTAGTCTTACTGTATGTCAACTACTGACTCCCAAGACTGTTAGGAGAAATTTGATACTTAAATAAGACAAATGAGATCTCTATTAAATCATCTGAGCTATAAAAACATTGTCTCGGAAGGAAATATGAACTGCACACTTAGTGTTGTGCATCAAATGCAGCAACATCAGTTTTTTCACATCACTGGAAAACAAAATCTAGTGTAGGATTTTCTTTGAAGCAATTTTCACTCAGAAACTCATAGTAAATTTTACAATTAATTACAAAGAAATGGCAAATTAAAAAAATACTATTTCAATGCAGAAAGACTGAATCCAAATTTTCTTTTGGAGTTTCAGTTAAACCATTGGGTCGCAAAATGATTCACCGGTTTGAAGCGCTCCAAAGGGATCGTATATTGCGATTCAATTGATTCAGATCGGGACTTCAAAGCACATATCGAGAATCATTTGATTTCGATCAGAGTTTCGGGGCGGATTCGCAAATCATTTGGTTCAGATCGGGACTTCGGAACGGATTCGTGAATTGAATGATTGAATTGAATTCACGCTCCACGCTCCGAGTCATGATCTGAAATGATGGTTCACGAGTCATTATTCAGATCGGGACTTCGGAGCATGGATCTTGAATCATTTGATTCAAATCGAGACTTCAGTGCGGGTTCGTGAATCATTTGATTCAGATCGGAACTTCGGAGTAAATACAAATCACCTAAGAAAATTAACCATTGTTTTATTATATAGTAACCGTGTTTTTTCACCACATAGGATGAAGATGTTTTCACTGCTTTAGGATTAACAGAACCTTGGATAGTTTCCATGTACTTGTCAAGATCAACTTTGAATAAAGAAAAGAGAGGTTTAGAGCCAGATTTTTTTTTATGTATGTGAAATTTAGCTACAGGAAACACAAATTAATTTTCCTATATTCTCTTTCAAATAGACAAACAATTCAAAGAAAACTAGTTTCCAAAGTTGGACATCGCTTGTTATGATTTTCAAGGGTGTAGAATTTAGTAGGGATGCTATGACATGTCCCTAACAATATCCAGCGACTACTAGATTCTCCCAAGCAATAATTTGACCAAAATTGTTGTCTGCCATTAGGTCCCCACCAATGCCAAAATCAAACCTACACTCTTTGCACTAGCTGAACTGCAGATTTCAATACTGAAGATAGTGTTTTTGCCAAACTGCTGGATAAAAATTATAATCTTGATGTGATTCAAGGGTGAAATGAATGTCACAGATCCAATTTTTAACCTTTCAAAAGCCATGATCAGCAAAAGATTAGCATCATTGTTTATAAATTTAATATACATCCTCAATAATAATTGATCAGTAATTAAACATAAGTAGATTTATAAAATACTGAATGATCTGTTTATTTATTTAATTTTCTTTGTGCTTAACAGCTCCAGTAAAGAAGAAAACATTATTGGTAAGACATTTAAGGAAATAGTTCCCTTATATATAAATATAGCTGCTTTTACTTTATTAATTAAAGAATGTCCATGTGAAATTATCTTCTTAAAAAAAAAAATCTTAATTTAAACAGACTGTCTTTTGCTCTTTGTGGCACCTTGGCTCTTATCTGTGAGTGTCCGTCCACCTAGTGACCAGCAGATGGAAGTCTAGCTGTCAGCTACAGCTGATTATGAAAAGTGCTCTCTCTCTCTCTCTCTCTCTCTATATATATTTAAAATGTGACTACAATACTGCAATATTTCACTGCTGAAGGCAGTGGAAAAAAAAAGATTGCCGTGATTTTTCTCCATCACATTCTTTTGTTTCCCAAAAGTTATTTTAATATTCTGTTCTCTATTCTGTTCTGTTCTGTGGTAATTCTGGATACATTATGACAGATGTGGAACACATAACAGATTTAGAGAGAGAGGGGGCAGGCCTCGCACCTTTATATAACAACAATCTAATTGTTCCCAGAAGGTCAAACTCTGATACTCTCCCATTTTATAATGTATTCATGCTTAATAATCTCAACATAATCAGCTCATATTTGTCGTCAAAACGGGATTAACCAGCAACCCACGTAGTCTAATTCTGCCTGAGGTGTCTGTTTATCCATTAACTTAATTATTTTTGAAAGTGTCACTCTGAAGAACACTGAATATACAACACTTTACCTCATACCATCTTCTTCATTGTCTTGAATCTGTATTATATGATACAGTTTTATGTACCGAGATGGTAATGGTACTGAGGAGACCGGGGCTAGTTGTCACACAGGAAAAGTTCTCTCGCTGACTATAAGTGTCACGGTGCACACAAGAGGGAGGACACAGGAACACGGAGATGAGGACATAAACTCAAATAATAGTCTTTAATTGAGACATCAGGGCAAGACAAGGCAGGACAAGGCAAGGCTGAGACAGACAGGAACACCGGGGAGTAACGAGTAGACCAGACCACACGAAACTGAACAGGCATCAACTAATATAGACAGGTTAATGAGACACACAGCTGAACATACTAAACTAATATTCACTTGAAACAAGGACAGGAAACAAACCAAATAAGGACACAAGAGTCAGGAACACATGACACACAGGACAGAGGACTGACAATAAAGTTTTGAGTCTGAATTTAATTGCCAAAAGTCTCATTGAATTATGTTCTAAGGGTATTTTTCATAAAAGTCAGGCTGGGGTAAGTTGTCACAGGAGATTCATGTATATTGTAATTTTATATAATATTTATACATACATACATACAGTATATTATAATTTTAGTTTTTACAAATATATTTTTTTATGACATTATTTTTATTATTTAAAGTTTTATATGGACAAAATGAGGGTTTGATATTTTTGTTACCTTGCCCATTTTATAATTCTATGATTTATTTTATGTAAAACTGATAAATGGTATGTTTAATTTATTTTTATTTACTTATTTTAGTAGTCAAGTTGGTTTCTGTACTGAAGGTGACTTTAAATAAATCTTAAGAAATATATTTAAATGAGAAAAAAAGGTGTGACAACTAACCCCGGTCTTCCCTACCACAGTCCTGAATGATTTCCATATTCATACAGGCCTGTGTAGCGATTTCAGCTAATACTATAGTAATGCCATAGTACGTGTCCAAAAACGTCATAACACCATGGTGCTTTCGTGTGAAATCGCAGCGATTATTTAAGAGCTCGCGTTGCGTTCTAGGTCATCGCGTCGCGTCCGCGTTCCTCCTGCGCAAATCCCGGGTTGCTGGTTGCCATGGTTTCCTGCATCACATGCGCGGCTTTCCTGTAGCCAGCAGCGCAAAAAAAAAGAAAAAAAAAAAAAGATGCCAGCTCTTGAATTCCCTGCCATTTTTACGCCCGCAAATTAGAGGACACGGTCGGACACGAGAGGAAACAGACGCAGATGGTGGAATAGTGAGAAATCCGTCGCGTTCCCTCTGACGCGTTTGCGGGTCATTCTTCTCAGCTGACGCGGCGAAACGGGACCGACTGTTGGACGCGCAAGATCGGGCCGAATTTTGCGCACATTTCACCGTCAGGAAATGAGTATAGAAATCCCCGAGGGCTTAACGGAGCTTCTGCAGAGCTTTACCGTGGAGGTCCTGAGGAACCAGCCAGGGGATCTGCTGGAGTTCGCCCTGCAGTACTTCACCCGTCTCAAGGAGAACGAGACCCGCGGCGGCGCGTTCGGCAATGAGCACAATTCAGCCGCCAGAGCGGGTAAAGCCGTCAACTTCATCGAGGAGGCCATGCAGATCGACTCCGAAAACGGAGAGGAAGAGGATGATGATGAAGAGTTCGTAGGTAATGCGTTCGTGCGCGCGTTCTTCCTTCATTCATTGCGATATTATGGGACGCTGCGTCCATCGCTTCATCTAGACATCCTTTATAACGGATGCACAATAGTGTGTGTTTTAATGCCTCAATCGCTGATCTTTTGTTCACTGGAAACGCATGAGCACACATCTCATTTTTTTCCCCTTCGAAAATGAGTGGTCAGGTCACTGCAGATGAGGATTGGAACAAAAGGCTTAATTGGCTTTAAATGATATTTCGTTTTTCCACTCATCTAAACGTTCTAACTGAATTGCTTTTCTGATGGAAGATCTGGTTTATATTCATAAAAATGATGCTAGGCCCTGTGTGCATTAGGAAAAAATATTGGCAAGAGGCCTTTTCTTGTACTGTTTTTTTTGCATGCAAATGCTTTGTATTTCCATGACGATGTGATGATGATGTGTGAGATTCAGAGGGAGTATCAATTATGAGGCAAACTGTTTCGATTTTGGTCAGGCTGAAAGATGCTTCCTTGGTGAAAACGGATCCATCTAGGCCATTACTGTGGCATATTGAATTGAATATTTTATAGGCATTAATATTCAATTTCATTGTAATGCACTAGGAGTAATTTTTCTTTCTTTCCTTTCAGCTCCAGTTATCAACAGATTTGTCCGGAGAGCTTCTGGTAAGTTTGTCAATTTCCGGCAATGCAGTTCACGAGTAGTATACGAGTCAGTTTCATGAACTAGGTGCATATGAATTCATTATCAGGTTCCTGAAATGAAAACTAAACAAACTTTAGTGAATTCAGTCCAGTGCATTCATCAGATAAATCACATCTCCATAAGAGCTTTCTGTGAAGGTTGTTGCTTATATGCCAGCAATTTATTGTTGAACCTGATTTGGTGGCCAAAGAGAATTAAAGGAAAAGTTCACCCAAAATATAAAATTGCTGAAAATTTACTTACCCTCAGGCCATCCAAGATGTAGCTGAGTTTGTTTCTTCATCTGAACCGATTTTGAGAAATTTAGCATTGCATTTCTTGCTCCCCAGTGGATCCTCTGCAGTGAATGGGTGCCGTCAGAATGAGAGTCCAAACAGCTGAGAAAAACATCACAATAATCCACACCACTCCAGTCCACCAATTAACATCTTGCTGCATGTTTGTTATAAACAAATCCATCGAGACGTTTTTAACTTCAAACCGTTGCTTTTCACTGAAGGATTCGTTATTATGGATTATAGACTTGTATTTTGTTTTTATCAGCTGTTTGGACTCTCATTCTGACGGCACCCATTCACATCCATTGGTGAGAAATTGATGTAATGCTACATTTCTCCAAATCTGATGAAGAAACAAACTCATCTACATCTTGGATGGCCTGAAGGTGCAGCAAATTATCATTTTTGGGTGAACTTACAGGTATAGTTTACTTAAGATTTTCATCTTGCAGAGCATCCAGTTCTGGTTAATGACCTTGCATTTGTGGTCAGAGTGCCTTTTGTCTTGTTAACATATCATTTACTCCTTTACTGCTCTCACTGCGTGAATGAGAGAGCTAATGGTTTAATTGGCTAATGGAAGATCAGCTTTGTTTGCAGAACTAAAGTGTTTTAGATGCTGTGAAGTTCTGTCTCTCTCGTGGATCCCTATAAACCACAAGTGAGGACGGATGGAGGGATTTTAATGTGCTGTGCCGACACTGAAATAGGAAATGAAGTCTGATTGTAATGGGGAAAAGTAGAAGTTTGGTGGTCAGTTAAAAAGAAATGAGTTTATAGTGTCAGGAAGTGGAACATATTCAGTCCTTATATTGATGTGATAGATAGATAGATCGTCTCTGCATATATCTGTCAGGCACTTTATTGTAATGGAAAAAGGCTTCTATAAAACTCAAAGTGTTAAACGTTGTTCCCCATCTGGTTTATTTCATGTCAGGTTTGAACTCTGTGACTGAAAACAGACCAGATGTGATCAAGAATGACATAAAATGTAGACTTATACTAAAAGTTTGGGGTCAGTAAGGTATTTTTCGTAAGGGATGCACTGATAAAACGTGACAGTGAAGACATTTATAATGTTACAAATGATTTCTATTTCAAATAATTGCTGTTCTTTTGAACTTTATATTCAGCAAATTAACCTTAAATAAATTAAAATGAACTGTTTTCAACATTGATAATAATCAGACATGTTTTTGAGCAGCAAATCAGCATATTAGAGTGATTTCTGAAGGATCATGTGACACTGAAGACTGAAGTAATGATGCTGAAAATTCAACTTTGCATCACAGGAATAAATTACATTTTAAAAATATATTCAAATAACAAAGTTATTTTAAATAAAAAGAAAAATATTTCACAGTATTACTGTTTTTACTGTATTTTTACTCAAATAAATGGAGCTCTGGTGAGCATAAGAGACTTCTTTCAAAAACATTTAAAAAAATCTTACCAACCCCAATATTTTGAACGATAGTGATGTTGTACAGTATTAAAAATGAAGACAAAACAAAACGTTTGACCTCTATTTCTGTGATTTTCTAGCACATCAGATGAGCTGAATACTTGAAATTAAGGACTAAACGTTGGGAAATAGGCCCTGGATTGATGTAAACAATCTAGAGCTGTGAGCTAGATCAGTCTAGACGGTTCCTGTAGGGTTCCTGGCCCTGAAACTTCAGGTCTCGCTCGTCTGCGAGTGGAGTATCGATCTAGACGGTGGAGTTCCTGGTCTTGTCATCTGTGCGCTGGTATTTATAGTAGGAATAGTGGGGGCGTGTGGGAGAGGAGAGCAGCCGATCCTCTCATCTCTCTCGCTGCATGCGTAACACAGGCAGAGAGCAGCGCTGCAAGCGGCTGGACCAGATTTCCCGCAAACTTTTGCGAAAAGTTCATCTAAAAATGAAAATTTACACATTTACTCACCCTCATGTTGTTTTGAAACCCGTATGACATTCTTTCTCCTGTGGAACATAAAAGGAGATGTTTGAGCTGACATCTGAGCTTCTATTTTTCTTGCAATGAAAGAAAAAAAGCATTGGATAGTACAATAAAATGAGCTTATAACTCATGAACTGTATTGATTAATATCTTGAATTAGCTTTTATTATTTTATTATTATTTTTTAATTTTAGATTAATTTTTAGTATTTTTGTAATGTGCTTTTATAATTTTATATTACTATTTAGGTTTAATTTTTAGGAATTTTAAGTGCTTTGTCATTTTGTTTTCTTTTAAATATTACAATTTAGGTTTAATTGATCTTTTATGTCAATTTTAGTTTTCAGTTTTAGTCATTTTGTTTTGTGCTTTTGTCATTTTATTAGGTTTTTTTTTTTAAATATTACTATTTAATTTATTTTTATTTCAGTTTTACTTTTCCTTTTTAGTAATTTTATGTTCTTTTGTCATTTTATTATTTTATATATAACAATTTAGGATTAATTTATTTCTTATTTCAGTTTTAGTTTTCATTTTTATAATTTTATGTGCTTTTGTCATATTATTTTATTTTAAATATCATTTTTTAGGTTTAATTTATTTTATGTCAGTTTTAATTTTCATTTTTAGTAATTTTGCTTTGTGCTTGTCATTTTATTACTATTTAGGTTCAATTTATTCATTTCAGTTGTAGTTTTCCATTTTTACTTATTTTGTTATGTGCTTTTGTCATGATTATATATATATTTTCAGTTTTAGTTTTCATTTTTAGAATTTTATGCGCTTTTGTCATTTTATTATTTTAAATATCATTATTTAGGTATAATTTAAGTCAGTTTTAATTTTCATTTTTAGTAATTTTGCTTTGTGCTTTTGTCATTTTATTAATATTTGGGTTCAATTTATTCATTTCAGTTGTAATTTTCCATTTTTATAATATTACTATTTGGGTTTTATTTATTTTTTTTGGTTTTAGTCAGTTTTTCTTTTTTTTTTTTACTAGTTTTTTTTTTATATCAAAGGTTAGGGCATTTTATTTTAGTTTCTAATTAATTTTTACTTATTTCAGTTACTTGCCAGTCTTTCTAATTTTAAATTTGATTTGATTAGACTTGTGTGAGAAACATACCCAAATTTAAGTTAAGTTATTATTCACTGAAAAACCTTCTTCCATAGCTCTTAAATTGTCACTATATCTTTTGTAAAAGAGCAGCTTGGACAATCTGCTAAACATCTCCTTTTATGTTTCACTAAAGGATTAAAAGTCATTAAGGTCTGGAACAACGTGAGGATGAGTAAATGATGGCAGTATTGTAATTTTTAATGTGTTTTTAACCATTTAAACAATCCAATAATCCAGTGTTTGAAAGTAAACATTAAGATTCAGATGCTGATAAAATGGCTTGTTTTTATTTTAACAGGTTGCACAAAGCACTGTATTTTAATTGCGCAGTAATGCGTTGTCTAGACAGGGCGGTTTTATTTGTTTTCGACTCTAATCCTGCTTCCGATTTACTGAATTCATTGGTCTCTGGACAGTTTGTGCGGAGGCGTACAACCCTGATGAGGATGAAGAGGAGAGAGAACCCAGGGTGAGTGGCCTCTCGAAGTTCCTCCTCTTTTATGCATTTCTGTGGCATCTGCTGCCCAGTATCCCATCATGCTTTGCTGCACCTTCAGGTCACTCACCCCAAAACAGACGAGCAGAGACAGAGACTACAGGAAGCCTGCAAAGACATCCTGCTGTTCAAAAACCTGGACCAGGTAAGATTAATCAACCGTTTTTGAGAGGATAAAATGCAAGATTTGGCTAATTTGTTTTCAAACAAACACTAAGATTAGCATGGATGGTTTGTTTAGTTCCTGTGCTACAGGCTACTGGGAAAAAAAGGCTAAAAATATTGAAAAATGTTATAAAAATACTCAAAATTGTCATTAAAACTTATTAACTTAGTAATGTTCTAGATTTTATATCTAACAAAAGGTTGCCTTATATTTTCAGGTTTCATTTCATTTAACTGTTTTCTTATGTGCTTTTGTCATTTTTATTAGTTTTTTGTTTTATTATTATTATTAGTTTTTTTTAATATTATATACTGTTTAGGTTTTTGTTTTCATTATAGTAGCTTTGTTATGAGCTTTTGTCATTTGTTTTTTCTTTCTTTTTTGTTTAATATTAAAGTTTAGGTTTATATTTTTAGGTTTAATTTTTATTTTTTATGTCAACATTATTATTCTATTGCAACTTTACTTCAAATAAAAAATATGTTTAATAGTTTTAGCTTTTTTCATTTGAGATACTATTTAGGTTTTTATTATTTTAGAGTTATTTTAGAGTTTTTACATTTAAATTTTCATTTTAATTTTGGTAAAGGTTGTGTGTTTTTGTATACACAGTAATTTTTTCAATTAATATATTTTATTTCAAGTAATTTTTATGGTCTTCATTTTAGTAGCTTTGTTATGTGCTTTTGTCATTTTCATTGTTCTTTCTTTTTTTATTATTGCAGTTTAGGTTTATTTTTTTTGTCAGTGTTTATATCAGTTTTAATTTAGTTTTTACTTATTTAAGTTAGCAGCCAAGGCAGCATTTCAATTTTGTAATTTTTCATAATACAGGTGCATCTCAATAAATTAGAATGTCGTGGAAAAGTTCATTTATTTCAGTAATTCAGCTCAAATTGTGAAACTCGTGTATTAAATAAAATTCAATGCGCACACAGACTGAAGCAGTTTAAGTCTTTGGTTCTTTTAATTGTGATGATTTAGGCTCACATTTAACAAAAACCCACCAATTCACTATCTCAGCAAATTAGAATATGGTGACATGCCAATCAGCTAATCAACTCAAAACACCTGCAAAGGTTTCCTGAGCCTTCAAAATGGTCTCTCAGTTTGGTTCACTAGGCTACACAATCATGGGGAAGACTGCTGATCTGACAGTTGTCCAGAAGACAATCATTGACACCCTTCACAAGGAGGGTAAGCCACAAACATTCATTGCCAAAGAAGCTGGCTGTTCACAGAGTGCTGTATCCAAGCATGTTAACAGAAAGTTGAGTGGAAGGAAAAAGTGTGGAAGAAAAAGATGCACAACCAACCGAGAGAACCGCAGCCTTATGAGGATTGTCAAGCAAAATCGATTCAAGAATTTGGGTGAACTTCACAAGGAATGGACTGAGGCTGGGGTCAAGGCATCAAGAGCCACCACACACAGACGTGTCAAGGAATTTGGCTACAGTTGTCGTATTCCTCTTGTTAAGCCACTCCTGAACCACAGACAACGTCAGAGGCGTCTTACCTGGGCTAAGGAGAAGAAGAACTGGACTGTTGCCCAGTGGTCCAAAGTCCTCTTTTCAGATGAGAGCAAGTTTTGTATTTCATTTGGAAACCAAGGTCCTAGAGTCTGGAGGAAGGGTGGAGAAGCTCATAGCCCAAGTCCAGTGTTAAGTTTCCACAGTCTGTGATGATTTGGGGTGCAATGTCATCTGCTGGTGTTGGTCCATTGTGTTTTTTGAAAACCAACGTCACTGCACCCGTTTACCAAGAAATTTTGGAGCACTTCATGCTTCCTTCTGCTGACCAGCTTTTTAAAGATGCTGATTTCATTTTCCAGCAGGATTTGGCACCTGCCCACACTGCCAAAAGCACCAAAAGTTGGTTAAATGACCATGGTGTTGGTGTGCTTGACTGGACAGCAAACTCACCAGACCTGAACCCCATAGAGACTCTATGGGGTATTGTCAAGAGGAAAATGAGAAACAAGAGACCAAAAAAATACAGATGAGCTGAAGGCCACTGTCAAAGAAACCAGGGCTTCCATACCACCTCAGCAGTGCCACAAACTGATCACCTCCATGCCACGCTGAATTGAGGCAGTAATTAAAGCAAAAGGAGCCCCTACCAAGTATTGAGTACATATACAGTAAATGAACATACTTTCCAGAAGGCCAACAATTCACTAAAAATGTTTTTGTTTTTTTATTGGTCTTATGAAGTATTCTAATTTGTTGAGATAGTGAATTGGTGGGTTTTTGTTAAATGTGAGCCTAAATCATCACAATTAAAAGAACCAAAGACTTAAACTACTTCAGTCTGTGTGCACTGAATTTATTTAATACACGAGTTTCACAATTTGAGTTGAATTACTGAAATAAATTAACTTTTCCACGACATTCTAATTTATTGAGATGCACCTGTATTTGTATTTTTTTTATTTGTGTGTTTTTGCAGTGTAATAATTTAAGTAAATATATTTTATTTCAAGTCATTTTTTTATGCTTTTAGTTTTAGTTAACTGCAATAACACTGGGAACAAATCCAAATGTATGCAGTTATTCAGCTGAAATATGTTACATTTCTCCTTTTATATTTGACAGAAGAAATAAAAATGACAAAGTCCATTTAAGGTGAACTCTCTCTTTAACACAAGAAAGGCTCATATTTTGTCCTCCAAACCAACAGGAGCAGATTTCGCAAGTCTTGGATGCCATGTTTGAGAAGGTAGTGGTGACCGGAGAGCACATCATCGATCAAGACGACGATGGCGACAACTTCTACGTCATTGAGAGGTATAAATGATTCATGTTTGGATCATGATGCTGGTGTTTAAACCTCTCAGACGTCAATATCTCGTTGTGTGTCTCGCGCAGGGGAACGTTTGACATCATGTTGAAAGTGGAAGGCACAACGCGGACCGTGGGCTCTTATGACAACCGTGGGAGTTTTGGAGAGCTAGCCCTCATGTACAACACGCCGAGGGCCGCCACCATCGTCGCTACCTCACCTGGAGCCCTGTGGTGCCTCGTGAGTCATTTCTGTCATCATTTACCAGGGTTATTAACTATGGAAGTCCATTTCTGCCCCAGATTACCAAAAAAAAGGTAGTTGCGACTTTCTCTCACAATTCAGACATTTTTTTCTGAGAAAAAAAAAGTCGGAATTGACCGTTTGCAAAGAGCTTGATAGACAGGCGATCTGACCAATCATAACGCCGAATCCGCCATCTTGTCCGGCAAACAAATCAGCAGATTAGTAGATTAACTTTAGTTGACTAAAAACTTGAAAAATGTTGTGTATTGATATCTTTCCGAGGTTGAAATAAAATACGTTCTGATGTTCATTCATGTTTATTTCGTGCTTTAAGTAAATATGAATCATAAGACGTAAACATAGAATTGTGAGCTATAAACTCGCAGTTCTAAGAAAAACAAAAAAAGATATAAACTCAGAATTCTGACTTTCTTTTGCACAATTCCGAGTTTGCAATTCTGACTTTATGTATATCTCTCAATTCTGCGTTTATATCTTGCAATTCTGAGAAAAAAAAGTCTGAATTGTGAGGCACAAACTCAGAACTGTGGTTAAAAAGTATGAATTATGAGATAAAGTCGCAGTTACCTTTTTTTAAAAAAAATTATTTTGTGGCAAAAATGAACTTTCATAACTAAAACCATTAAAAAAGAAATTTCACTTCGTGGAATAAATATTAACTGAAATTTAAATAGCTACTTTTATTTTAGCTACTTGCCAAGGCAACATCTCATTTTCGTTTAAATTTGAAGTGTGAAAATAATTAAAACTAAAATTTGAAAGTAATAAAGGTAATAAGACAATAACACACAACAACAATTTTAACTAAAATTAAAATGAAAACAAATAATAAAAATAAAATCTAATTCAAAATATTAACAAACTATAATAGTATATCAATGATACTAAAATAACTCAATCATTTACTCACCCATAACAGTCCAAAGTCGCATGACTCGTTCTTCTGTGAAAAAAAAATATTTTAATGAATTTGCATTTGCGTGAATTCAAGGCAGTACATCATCATTTTGTAAACAACTGGTTTCGGCAAAAAAACAACCTGGTATTTAAGTTTACAGTAAAATCAGATGCTATCAAATATCTTGTTTCTTTCTCCAAGAGCATTTCCTGTATTGTTTGTGTTAGAGCGCCCTCTGCTTTTCATAGAAAGTACTGAAATCACAGGACTATAAAGATTCAATCTCTTTTCCTGGAGTATAAAATATTATTTTGCTTCTTCTTTGTTTAAATGTCTCTAGGATCGGTTGACATTCAGAAGGATCATCTTAAAGAACAACGCAAAGAAAAGAAAAATGTACGAAGCTTTCATCGGGACTCTTCCACTGCTCATGTCACTGGAGGTTTGAACACACACACTTTTGTATTCATCCCTGCAACTTGCACCAAAACGTTATCTGCCAACTGTATTTTATTATTTTGTGGCAAGTCATTTGAGTTTCCTTCTGCTTGTACAGTTCTCTTGTTGATTTTATAAATGTCTCTTGTTTTTTAGGTTTCAGAGAGAATGAAGGTTGTTGATGTCTTGTCGACCAAAGTGTACAACAGTGGGGAACAGATCATTGCTCAGGTTAGTTTTTCTACTAAGATATTTAAGTAATTATTACAGGTTCCCACAGTCATGAAAAATCTGGGAATTTTAAAATAGTGATTCAGGCCTAGACATTTTTTTACGGTTTAATTTTTTAACTGCATTTATGCTCAGCACTAATATATTTAATCAGATTGAGTACAATGTGGGAGTACAATCTCTATAAAATTTTTAACAGTTGTTTTTCATTATACACAACTGGAAAAGTAATTTGAATTAATGGTTCATCCAATTTTAGTAATTTAGTTATCTGTTATAATATGAATAATAATGTCATAATATAATATCAGTTAGAATTTTTTTAAATAAATTAATGCTTTTATTCAGAAAGGGTTAATTATTAATTTAAAAAAAAATTAAAATGAAATACATTTATGAAGTGATTTATCTATTTCACATAAATGCTGTTTTCTGTATTGTTTCTATTCATTTAAGAATCCTGAAAAAAAATGTTTTCAACATTGCTAAATCAGCATATTAGAAGGATATCTGAAGGATCATGTGACACTGAAGACTGGAGTAATGATGCTGATGCTGAAAATTCAGCTTTGCATCACAGGAATAAATTACATTTTAAAATATATTCAAATAGAAAAGAGTTATTTGAAATTATAATATTTCACAATATTACTGATTTTACTGTGTTTTTAATCAACTAAATGCACCCTTGGTGAGCAGAAAAGTCTTCTTTCAAAAATATAAAAAAATTTTACATACCCCAAACTACTACTATGTTTTCACAGGGAGATTTGGCAGATTGTTTCTACATCGTAGAGTCAGGACACGTTAGGATCACTATGAAGAGGAGCAAGGTGACTCAAACAATGTGTTTTAACAAAGAATCAGCACAATTCGGTTCATTATGCATCTTAATAAACCAATAAATCCTTCAGCTTTAAAAGATTTACATGCATTGACATGACATTGTTTTTTTTATTTTTAGTCGAAAAACGATACTGAATACGAGGAGGTGGAAATCGCCACATGCTCTAGAGGCCAGTATTTCGGAGAGTTGGCGCTCGTCACTAACAAGCCACGGGCGGCCTCTGCATATGCCATGGACAACGTCAAATGCTTAGGTAATGCATTATAAATGATATAACAATGTATCGCAGCTGCATGACAGGTCATGTGACCATTCACCTTGTGTTCCACAGTAATGGACGTGCAGGCGTTTGAGAGGTTATTAGGCCCCTGCATGGACATCATGAAACGAAACATAGCGAATTACGAGGAGCAACTGATCACGCTCTTTGGGAGTCAAATCGCAATAGAGGACCCGAATGCATGAAATCAGTTCGTCAATAAACATCGCAAACTTAAAATGCAACATGAAACGATCAGAAAATGGTAAGTAGAGGCCTGTCATCATGGTCAAGAAATCGTGTTAACATAGGTCATAAGCTTGAGGCTCTTGTTTTGCATTCACAGATGTGAAACTCCGGTGTGTGTCAATGATCATGATTTTTTTTTTAGACGTGAAAAGCCAAATGTGAGCATTTTCCTCCAGGGTACTCAAGGTTTATGGGAGTTTCCTCATGGTTGTTCGGTTTGGGGATTTGGTACCGGTGTGTTTATCGAAATTTTTCTCGTTTTTTAAACTTGTTTTGTGTTTCTTTCACATGCTGCATCTTTTACAGTGACGTCCACACAAAGACTGCATTATTATGCCATATACAGCACAGTACTATGTTAATTTATTCTTTTAAAGCTATACTTCTGAATTTTAAAAATCTGCTGTTGAGCATTTGTCAATGTTTTCAGTGTTATGTGAGTCATTTTTACTGCGAGCCATTTTTGACTCAACATGAATTCTGCACCTGAGCTTCATGAATTGCATCTTGATGACACCTGTTACAAAAAACGTGAACAATTACATAAATTATGGACAACATGCCAGAGTTTAAAGTCAACATGAACTAAACTGAACATATTTACTTAATGTTTGTATTAAAAATTGCAATGCCTCTAAAACAAAATTTGTTTTCATAAGAATTCATAATGTATTCTGATATGAAACACTTTTTTTAAACCATCCAATCACTTCTGATGAATAAAATCAGGTCCTACCTATTTTTTTTCCTTGTTGAATATCCTATTTAACTCATAAATACTTCAGATTACAGAAGTCAAATGCGTTGTTTCACGTTGACTTTAATACTCAAGTTTTTTTTCACACTTCTATGAGTTGGTAAACTTTCAAACTGCTTGAGAATATGATATGAGATGGACTCGATATAAAAATGAAAATGCAGTCTGAATATTATTGCACTTTGTAATGAAAATACCTAATTTAATGGAATAGCTCACCCAGAAATGAAAATTTACTCACCCTCAGGCCATCCAAGATGTAGATGAGTTTGTTTCTTCATGAGATTTGGATAAATGTAGCATTACATCACTTTCTCACCAATGGATGTGAATGGGTGCCGTCAGAATGAGAGTCCAAACAGCTGATAAAAACATCACAATAATCCACAAGCAATCCACACCACTCCAGTCCATCAGTTAACATGTTGAGAAACCAAAAGCTGTGTGTTTGTAAGAAACAAATCCATCATTAAGACGATTTAAACTGTCACTTCTTGTTAAAATGCAATTTCTTTATCCATAATAACGCTTCGTCCAGAGAAAAAGTCATCTCGTCTGAATGAGGAGAGAAATATGCATAAATAAAGCACCATTTACAAGTGAAAACAGTGCAAAACAGTTCTAAACAAATATGTCAGTGTATTTTAATGTGAGAGGACAACAGGGGATGGACTTTTTTTACTGGAGGAAGCGTTAACAGTTTGAAATTAAATCGCATTGATGATTAATTTGTTTTTTATAAACACGCAGCTTTTTGCTTCACAAGACATTAACTGATGGACTGGAGTGGTGTGGATTACTTGTGGATTATTGTGATGTTTTTAATCAGCTGTTTCAACTCTGACGGCACCCATTCACTGCAGAGGATCCACTGGTGAGCAAGTCATGAAATGCTACATTTCTCCAAATCTGTTTGGATGAGGAAACAAACTCATCTAGATCTTGGATGGCCTGAGGGCGAGTACATTTTCAGCAAATTTTCATTTCTGGGTGAACTTGAGGTTGCACAGCACTACATGTTTTCAATTTCAATTGTTTTTGCACAATCTTTTAGAGAAACTCCTCACTGTCACATATGAATAGTAAATACAGGCATTGTGTATCTTCAGTTTTAAAATGGTGTAGCATATTTCTATGAATTGTTCACATCTTCAGTTTTTTTGAATAAATAAAGCATTACGCAATGAATTAAGATGTATTTGACATGCACAAATTGTACGTTCACATTCGTTTTCTAGATGCTCAAACAGTTACCAAGGACATTTGCTTTCTCTGAAGTCGTCTGAATGATTCCTCTCTTTTCCTGTGTATATTTTTGAGTTACGTTTATTTTGTTTCTGGTAGCTTTTGGCATTTTGATAATGTTCTTTAAAACACTTGCTTTATTCTTCATTCCTGCAGTATTTGGACACTGTTTTTCTCTCTCTCTTGATGTATGAGAAGTTCGTCCTTGTTGATTGGATCTTTTTGCTTCACAGCAAGTCATATGCATTTACTAGTAGTATCCATTTCTTCCTAAAACATTACTGAAGATTCATTACTGTCTACCTCTAATATGAACAGCTTAGCCATCATCACCTCTTCCCATGTAGATCCCCACAGGTTTGTCTGTTGGTAAACTAACCTGTAGTGAATCCCTAAACCATATCTGTGTGTCAGTGTAACTTTACACCATTTCTACCCTGTTCACCGAGGGGGGGGGGACTTTTAATTGCCAATCAGTGCTCATTTCTGTACCATTTCTGTGTGAATTTCTGCCGCCTAATTGAGAGTCGCTAATGCTTTTTATGTCCTGAAAATGGATCAAAGGTCTACAGTCTCTTGGTGCAAGAGAGCCCAGTATTATACCGTCAGTTATATTTGACTTTCCATTCAAATAAAGAACAATTTTCTATTTAAATCACGTTGTGATTGTCCTATGCTACAAATGATTCATTTTCATTCATGCATAATATGCATGTATTATATGTCATGATGCATGTTACCTCACTGAGTAACATTAGAATAGAAATGGCATCAAAAATGAACCTTCCTCAGATGTGATATTTTTATATCATTATTTGTGTCCGTAACCTGTATTTATGCGCCCAACCATGGGATATATCACTTTTAATGAGCTGCAATATTACCCAAATGCAAGGATCAATGTTGTTTTATGTTTGTTTACAGCGTCTTAAGACAATACATACCTCAAATCCCCTATTTAACAAAGCGGGAGGGTCTTTCATAAAAAATAAATAAATAAAATAAAAAAAAGTACGTCTCAACCAATGAGATTCACGGCTGATGTAACGGGCATGCAGAACTGGCCAATCACAGACACAATAACAAACTCATCCACGTCTAACCCAGTGTGCACGCGACTAGCCAATCGCGCTTCGAGTTCACCAGACTGACGTGCGTCTCCACCAATGGGAGGCCAGATCTAAAAGTAATCAGTCCTGCCTTCGCTGAGAATGCCAGAGATACTCGGTAATGGCGACAGGTTTGGTAAGTAAAAAAGTTGTTGAAATATTACCACGAAACGAAACAGTAATGTCAATGAACTTTATTTTACGTGGCTATTTTAGACGGTGACGGTTGAGGCCGCGGGGAGCAAAAAGACTGTCATTCATTTTTTCGATCGCAAATGACAACTTTTTACTTGATGGGTTTTTTTCTCTGTGACGTTTGTTGTTTTGCTTGTGGTTTAGTAATTCTCTACCTCACCATAGCGACAATAATTAAACACAGCCAGTCGTGTTTTTTCATTAACACCCAGGAGAAAACAGGGTCTCCATTCATTACAGTGGGGTGAAAGGAAGGACTTGATGTACCTTCTCAACTCGTTGACATTCTTTTGTTTACAGCTCCCACTGTTGACATTTGAGTTCATTTTAAGCATTTATCTTCATTATTCTACATCGATCAAACTTCTGACAGTTGGATGGTCTGTATAAGATGTGGTTTGATTAAATACCGCAGTTGTTAATGAGTTTTTGCCGATTTTTTCAAACAAAGACCTTCGTATTGTTGCGACAGCCGTATTGAAGTTATTGTTCCCGTGTTCATCTTTAACATCGACAATAATCGTGCTAAAATATCAGTGATAAACCAAAACATCTATGCGCTTCCGTCTGTTTTGTTTTTGTTAATACGCGAGTGCAGAAAAATCTTATTTTCTTCCTGTGTGGAAAAACTGAAACCGTCGAGCGAGCAAAATGGCCAGAAATAACGCTTTGCACTCATAAACACGGACTTATCATCGATCAGATCGAACGGGGGCACTTCCATCTGCGAATCTCTAAAGTTATGGAGAATTTTCTAGCGCAATCTATCGCTGTTATTGATCCCCAGTTGTTACGCAGTTATGAATGAATGAGCTGCGCTGCGCATGCGCGAAGTCCCAGAAAGTTTATAAACAAGCCTTGCGTGCAATGTGGGTCACGTGACCACGCTTCACAGAAACGGGCCACAAGCAAAACGCGTTAACACGACGAAATTAGCTTTATTACGGATTCAAGCCTTGACGACTCTCGTTTAATTGTGAAACGAATGTTACCAGTGCTCAACGTGATTGAACAGTGGCCAAGAACATATTGCACAATACCCAACAGAACAGTTGTTGTTCCTGTGTTTACTTCTGTTGTCCCACATTCATTCATTTGTTCCATTCATTCATTCAAAACAAATGCCTACAAAGTAAAACCTGTGCAAGTAAACTGGCTTGGAAATGACCTACCCATTTTGCTTTCACTTTAACGCTTCTCTTGCATTCACAGCCTGCCCAGCTGACATGTCATAATATGGTGTGGGAAGTGAAAAGTCAGTCGGTCCCTCAGAGAGTCCAGGAAGTCCAGACACAGAGCTCAGGTATGGACGAGGCCTTCGATCTGCTTAAATGCAACGAGCGTCTGCCTTCCTCACCTGGCTGCCCTTCAAACGAGAGTCACATGGAGTACGGTAATTAGGTTTACCACTCATATTTTCTTCTGAAAGCGTAAAAATCACATTTCCGATTCCAAATACTATTTGCAATGACACTTTCCGTCTCTGCAGATGACCTACCTGAGCTGCAGGAGGTGCAGGATGACCAGTCAACCCTGGGCGTGTTTCAGGTGGCCCCGGGCGTGTCGCATCATGAGGAGGGGCCCGTCGAGGGCTGGAGCTCCAGGCCTGAAGGCAACATTTCTCACACAAACTGGCTGACCGAGCTGGCCAACATTGCCACCAGCCCTCAAAGCCCCCTGCTCCAGAATGCCCCACACAACCGGTCAATAAATCCTGGCATTTATACAAATGCACGTGAATCTAAATTGCACATCTCATTTTTTGCTCATTCACGTTTTATCATTGCAGGTCTTCTCCTGTCCACATCTTCTCCAACAGTAGCAGTTTACATTCCTATGCTAGACCCCCTCTGTCTTCCAGCAGCGCCCCCAGTCCCGCCCGCAGCCACATGAGAGAACGCCACCGCACCAGGGTACCACCACAGGCCTTTACGAATGCAAACACGTATAATGGGTTTTCATGAATGGCTTTAAGCGTTTTTGAGAATGTTATATGAAGTTATCAAGGTCCAAAACTTTTTGGCACACTTGCCAATGGTGAGTGAACTGAGTAAATCTGTGGTCCATGAAATATATATATATATATATATATATATATAAGGGCTGTCAACGTTAACGCGTTAACGCATGCGATTAATTCAAAAACTCTTAACGCGTTAAAATAATTTAACGCAGTTAACGTAAAATTACTGAAACACAGTTTCTTTCCCGATTTCGCTTCTCTGTTTGCAATCAGATCATTTTAAGCCGCTAAACTCCGGGAAACTTTTCAGTCCAGTGATCGATCGAGCAAGCGAATCCATTCAAACAATCAGTCCAAAACAGGGCTAATGTAAAGAAAACCAGGCTGATTACATCAGAGATGGCGGAGAGAATAGATGCTCATGTTGCGTTTTCAGTGCTTTAAAACACAATCTCAAGCGCTCACTCACGCGTCGCGCAGTGTGAAATACAGACTGAATGTAACGTCTAAACATCCCACCACTGTATGATATGCATACTATGTTTTCTCGGCTGGATAAAGCAAACTAGCTTCTTTTGATGTTTGAATTTTGATGGTTGAGGATTGCAATCAAGGTAAAGGCGATTGCGGTGACGTACAGGAGTCGTAAGCACGCGTGAGTCTGATACACCGTGTTTGAGCGCTCTTGACGCACAGATCATATGTGTTGTATTCATGCACAGACACATTTCAGTACATTCACGTTGTTTCCACACACATTCAGGATAATGTTTTGATTTGTCTGTTGCTGTGTTTAGTCAGTGTGCACAAATGTATCAATTATATGAACTTCTTATATCATTTGGTTCTTTGGTGTCCTTTTGGAGTCTCCAAGTGTCCTTTTTTGAAAAGATATCTAAATTTATCTTGAAATAAGCTTGCAGAAAATACAGTTTTGTGAGAATCACCCTTCAATCTTTTGGTTTACTTTGCTGGATATAGTAAATAATGACAAAATTAATGTATTAAGCAAGATAAATGTGCTTTATTATATATGCTTAATTTGTGCAATTAATCATGATTAATCACAAAAAGGGTGTGATTAATCTGATTAAAAATTTTAATCGATTGACAGCCCTAATAAATGTGTGTATATTTTCTATATATTCCTTTTGGGATTATTTTGCTGACAAAACAGCCATTTTGTCATTCATAGCATGTCAGTGTAATTTTAGTATTATTTATATATTGTTATAGTATTTATTTATATTTTAATTAGCTTTTATTTTATAGTTTCAGTTTATATATATTTTATATATACTATTATTTTTGAATTAGCTTTTATTTTCATATTTTCATTTTTCATTTTCATTTAATTTTTGGCAATTTTGTTGTGTACTTATGTCAATTTTATTAGTTTTTATTTTTAATATTACTAACTTTATTTTGATTTCAATTTTAGTTCATTACGTTTCATTTATTTCCTTAGTGCTTCCACTTAAACTTGTTTCAGTCTAATTTTTATATATCATTGTATTTCAGCTTTACTTCAGTAAACAAAAATAGTTGCTGTTAGCTATAATAACCCTGGTTTACATTTTAATTTTAATTTTAGTTTTAGTAATTTTGCTTGTATTTTTATAATTTAAAAAATATTTCTGTTTAGCTTTATTTTTTATTTCAGGTTTACTAATTTTAGTACTACTTAATTTATTTCAGTTCATTTTCTTTTTTCCATTGTTTTCATCAAATTTATATTTAGTTTCATTTTAGCTTCATTTCAATTAATGAAAACTAATTTTAATAGTTTTAGTTAGATAACAACACTGTTTCCAAGTTAATCTCTCTGTAAAACTGTATGCATATGTCTCCATCATTCTTACAGTTGGACTGAAAGCATGCATTAAGTTGCGGTTCCTAATAAAGTTAGCGGCCACATGGCTCAGTAATTTTATTTACTGTTAATTTTGGACCCTGGCTGAGAGTTAAAGAGTAAATAGCATATAGTGCATACTTTTGAGGCTGTTTTATGTGCATTTTACAGGCCAGCAGTGAGTCAGAGTCAGGCATTTTCTGCATGTCGTCTCTGTCCGATGATGACGACCTGGGATGGTCCCATTCCTGGCCCTCCACTGCCTGGCATTGTTTCCTGAAAGGTAAAGACACACATAGATAAAGTGTTCCCAAAAACTTGGGAACAAAATAACAGCTGATATTGTGATGGCAGTTGTTTTATCAATGACTTCAAGAAACGTGGAGAACAGCACCTTCTGCTGTTACAAATGCAGAGCAGCAGGAGTCAAAGGAGAAAACAGGCGTGTCTCTGGGTCACAGGAGGGCCATCGAGTCCTCAGAACAGATTCTGGTCCTCACACCCTCGGCCTGGAACATGTTTGTTTTTACTTAACTGTATTGAAGGTTTATTTCAACAAAAGTCTGTTTAGTTGAACTTTTCTTTCTTTTGATATATGGAGATCTCTTTCCAAACACTTGTCTCTGTCTTTTTCGTCCAGGAACACGTCTACGCTTCCACAAAGGTCTGAATGTGGAGTGGCAGGATGCAGAGGAGATGACGGAGTCAGATGAAGATTCAGATGATGAGGGAGGAACCCAGTCCAACCCAATGAAGGTAAAGATGTGCACATTCTTTCACCTTTTAAAGGAATGGTTCACTCAAAAATTTATATTTACTGAAAACGTACTCATCCTCGGGCCATCCAAGATGAGTTTGTTTCTTCATCAGAACAGATTTGTAGAAATTCAGTATTCCATCACTTGCTCACCAGTGGATCCTCTGCAGTGAATGGGTGCCGTCAGAATGAGAGTCCACACAAGTGATAAAAACATCACAATCCCCCACAAGTAATCCTCCTTATTCAGATGTAATGGTTTTGTGGATTCTCATTCTGACGGCACCCATTCACTGCAGAGGATCCATTGGTGAGCAAGTGATGTAATGCTACATTCCTCCAAATCTGTTGAAGAAACAAACTCATCTAGATCTTAGATGGCCTGAGGATAAGTAGATTTTCAACATTTTCATTTTTGGCCAAACTGCTCCTTTTAAAAATGCTTTGAAAAATCTTATTGCCAAAGTAATTTAAGTTTGTTTGTCTCGCAGAGTTATGGCTCTGATGGGCTAAAGCTGGTGGTCTTTGAGGAGAGTGTGTCTTTCGGCCAGTCTGTCCTGAAATTAACCTTTGACCCTGGTTCCTCTGAAGCAGGGCTTTTGACTGCTGAGTGCAGTTTGGACCATCCGTTTTTTGTGAAAAATAAAGGTAAATGCAGAAGTCTGTTTCCATGCAGTATCATTAATAGATCAATGTGATTTCAGAATATTAATCTAATCTGTGCACGTGTGTTAGGGTGGTCTTCTTTCTATCCGAGCCTTACTGTTGTACAGCACGGCATTCCCTGCTATGACATGGAGGTTGGAGACTTTTGTCTGCCGCCAGGACACCGCGATGCTATCAACTGTGATGACTCGGTCGTTTTTGACACTTTTAGGAGGTACCAGTGTTGTTATTGTTAACTACAACTAACACTATTAAAAAGAGTTTTCATTCATTGAAATACAGCTGAAATAGAATGCAACAGAAAGATAGAAAAACACAAACATTATTTCAGTTCATTTTATATAAAACATTAAGTTGAAGTACTAAAATTGCTCAAATTTATATTGAAAGACAAATTAAAGCTAAATAGAAATATATAAATAACAAACTAATAAACAATCACAAAATCACTAAAAATCACTATTTTTTTTCTATATTTTTTCAAACAATTATTATGACAGTGTTTTCATGTTTAAATTATGGAATGTATCTGTTTTGTTGCTGTTGTTTTGTAATTATTTTCAGTGGTGATTCTCATTACATAATATGGGAAAAATACTAAAATCAAATCAAATCAAATTAAAGACAACAGAACAAATACTACCATGGTTCATAAAATGTATCTTTTTTTCTACATTAATGTTGAGGTTATAGTAATGAGAAATTGTGTGGTTAATTCTCAATATGATTTATTTAATCAAAATGTAATTTTTTTTTTTTTTTGGATTTGGTGATATATATGACCTAGTTTGCTACTTGTTGGCAACTAGAGTCTCTAATAATAATATATAGAGATATTATCAGATATAAGAACTGAATTGGGTTCAACTTAATGTGTTTAACATGTTGACTGTTTTCTCACCCCACACACAGTTATGACTTCACCCCTCTCGACTCTTCCGCCGTTTACGTTCTGAGCAGCATGGCACGCCAGCGTCGGGCATCCCAGTCCAGCGGGGGCGCTGTGAGTCCCGACTGCGACAAACTTGAGGCCCTCGGCTCCTCCCATCACTCCCCCAGCAGCAAATCACAGCGCAGCCACGCCTCAGGAAGCTCTGGAGTCACACCCACAAAGTGCAAGCGGCCAATGAATGCCTTCATGCTTTTTGCCAAGAAGTACAGGGTGGAATATACACAGATGTACCCCGGCAAAGACAACAGGTGTGTGGATGTGCCGCGAGCAAACGGATGAATGTTTGCATTAGCTATCCCAAAACCTGTTTTTTGTTAATTGAAATGAAGCTGAAATCAAATCAATTCAAAATATTACATGGAAAAATGTTAGAAATGTTGCCTGAGCAACTAACTTAAATAAAAGTCTAAGTTTAAACACAAAATGGCTAAAATTAGAACTGAAATTAAAAAAACAAATCTAAATAGAAATAAACAGAAAAATAATAATTGACAGAAGTACATAAAATTACGCTGTCAGTTTCCTACATAGGCAGCATCCTAACTAAAATAGGAAACTGTTTGGCCAGAACAAGTCTATTGTGACATAAACATGCTGACTACCTTTTGGAACAGTTTCAATTGCCACACAGTAGTGTAATATGTACTTTATACATACATTAGAAGTGAAATTTGTCCAGTTGTTTGGGTCTTTCTCTTACATTTACATTTACATTTAGTTATTTAGCAGACGCTTTTATCCAAAGCGACTTACAAAAGAGGACAATAGAAGCAATCAAAACCAACAAAAGAGCAACAACATGCAAGCATATGACAAGTCTCAGTTAGCCTAACGCAGTACACATAGCAAGGTTTTTTTTTTTTTTCCCACAAGGAAAACAAGTAGATAGAATAGAAAAAAGAAAGCTAGTGTTAGTTTTTAAAGAAAAAGTAGCAGTTAGAGAATAAATATGTAGTTGATAGAGGGTCAAGGGTGTGTGTGTTTTTTTGTTTTTTTTAAAAGAAGACAGATAGATAAAATAGAATTAGAATAGAGAGTGATAGAGTTACAGGGTCAAATAAAGATAGAACAGATGTGTTTTAGCCGTTTCTTGAAGATGGCTAAGGATTCAGCTCTTTCAGTTGAGTTGGAGGCAGGTCATTCTTCCAAGAGTGGAACAGTGAATGAAAAAGTCCGTGGAAGTGATTTTGTGCCTTTTTGGGATGGCATTCATCATTCACTTGCAGAACGCAAGCTTCTAGAGGGCACATATCTGAAGTACTGAATTTAGGTAAAGGGGTGCAGAGCCAGAGGTGGTTTTTTAGGCAAACATTAATGCCTTGAATTTTATGTGAGCAGCTATTGTTAGCCAGTGCAAACTGATGAACAGAGGTGTGACGTGCGATCTTTTCGTTTCATTAAAGATTAATCTTGCAGCGGCATTTTGGATTAATTGTAGATGTTTGATGGAATTGACTGGAAGACCTGCCAAGAGAGCATTGCAATAGTCAGGTCTGGACAGAACAAGAGCTTGAACAAGGAGTTGTGTTGCATGTTCCGAAGGAAAGGGCCTGATCTTCCTAATATTGTATAAAGCAAATCTGCTGGACCGGGCAGTTTTAGCAATGTGGTCTGAGAAATTCAGCTTATCATCAATGACAACTCCAAAGTTTCTGGCTGTTTTTGAAGGAGTTATGGTTGATGAGTCTAACTGGAAGGTGAAATTGTAATGAAGTGATGGGTTTGCTGAAACTACAAGCAGTTCTGTCTTAGCTAGGTTGAGTTGAAGGTGACGGTCCTTCATCCAGCAAGAAATCGGATCATCAGGATGGAATGAGAGGTAGAGTTGAGTGTCATCAGCAGTGATACGGAAAGCCATGTTTCTGAATGACAGAACCTAGTGATGTCATGTAGACAGTAGACAGAGAAGTGGCCCAAGAACTGAGCCCTGAGGCACCCCAGTAGCTAGATGTTGCGACTTGGATACTTCACCTCTCCAAGATAGCTTGAAAGACTGAAAGATCTGAGAGGTAAGACTCAAACCACTGAAGTGTGGTTCCTGAGATGCCCTTTCTCAATAGGGTTGACAAGAGGATCTGGTGGTTGACCATATCAAAAGCAGCGGACAGATGAAGCAAGATAAGTAATGAAGACTTGGAAGCCGCTCTTGCAAGTCTTAGGGCTTCAACAACAGAGCAAAGCAGTTTCGGTCGAATGTCCACTTCTGAAGCCAGACAAGTTGCTGTCCAGGAGGTTGTTCTGTGTGAGAAAGGCAGAGACTTGGTTGAACACAACTCATTCAAGTGTTTTTGCAATGAAAGATAGAAGGGAAACCGGTCTATAGTTCCCTAAAAGAGTTGGGTTAAGAGTAGGTTTCTTAAGTGGGCTTATACGAGCCTGTTTAAATGCTGAGGGAAAAACTCCAGTGTGAAGGGATGTGTTAACACTGTGAGTGAGTGCAGGTACAACTGCAGGAGAAATGGCTTGAAGGAGATGAGATGGAATAGGATTAAGCAGACTAGCAGGATGATTGGAAAGATGAGTTTAGAGACTTCTGCCTCAGAGAGTGGAGAGAAGGATGTGAACGAGTGTATGTTTACTGGTGAGATGTGTTTGACAGTTTGTGGAGTGGAGAATTGTGCAGTGAGGTTTGTCAAGTCAAGTCAAGTCACCTTTATTTATATAGCGCTTTTAACAATACAGATTATGTTAAAGCAGCTTACAGTATTAAATAGGAAAATAGTGTGTCAATAACGTAAAATGACAAGATTAGACACTCAATTTTCAGTTAAAGGCATTTCATAATTGAATTCAGTGATGTCATCGTCCAGCTCAGTTCAGTTTAAATAGTATCTGTGCAATCAAGTCGACGTATGTAATTTTATTAATGAAGAATGTGGTAAAGTCATCAGCTGTTAGGGTTGATAAAGGAGGGGGAGGAGGAGGACAAAGGAGGGAGGAAATTGTTTTAAAGAGCATGCGAGAGTTAGGCAAATTGTTAATTTTTTTGTGATAGTATGTCCTTTTAGCAGTGGAGACATTAGCAGAGAAGTCAGAGAGGAGTGATCGAAATAAATTAAGGTCAGTAGGATTTTGTGATTTGCGCCATACCCTTTCTGCAGCCCTGAGCTTAGAACGATGTTCGCGGAGAACATCAGATAGCCAAGGGGCAGAAGGGGTGGTACGGGCTGGCCTGGAAGATAAGGGGCAGAAAGTGTCTAAACAAGATGTCAGAGTGGAACAGAAAGTATCAGTAGCACTGTTAGCATCAAGAGATGATAACTGTTTAGGGGGAGGAAGTGAAAATGAAACCATAGCAGATAGCTAGGAGGGTGAGCGTGACTGTAAGTTATGTCGAAAAGTGACATGTGGAGGGGTATGTGTTGTGTCAGGAATCATGTTGAGGTTAAGAGTGAGGAGGAAGTGATCCGAGGTGTGCAGTGGAGTAACCAGCACATGATCAGTGGAGCAGTGTCGTGTGTAAATAAGATCCAGGTGGTTGCCTGATTTGTGAGTAGCCATAGTTAACACTCTCTTGAGATCAAAAGAGGCAAGTAGAGTGATGAAGTCTGCAGCTTGAGGTTTATCGAGGTGGATGTTGAAGTCTCCAAGTACCAAGAGAGTACCATCCTCAGGAAAGGTTGAGAGCAACACATCTAATTCTTCCACAAAGTTACCTAGTGGTCCTGGAGATCGATAAACATCTACAAAATGGATTTTAAGAGGGTAGGTAATAGTAATCGAATGTGATTCAAAGGATACCCAAAGATGGTAAATGAGTAAATTTCCAATTATTAGAGATGAGCAGACCAGCACCTCCACCTCTTCCAGTTAAACGGGGGGTGTGGGAAAAGGAGAAATTATTGGAGTGCTGCAGGTGTAGCATTGTCCTCTGGTTTGATCCAGGTCTCTGTCAGGGCCATGAGGTTTAGACTTAAATGACTAGCAATGGAAGTAACGAAATCAGCTTGGTTGACAGCAGACTGACAATTCCAGAGACCAATAGAAAAAGAAAGTAAGATTAGCAGACATAGGCAGAGTGCACAGGTTGTTAGGATTGCGCTGCCTACAGTGTGTGATGCGTGGTCTGCGAGTGGTAGTGATAGTAGTGATCTGGAAACACATGGTAAGAATTGGTTATAAGAAAACTAAAACAGAAGTGAAACAATTAGTAGGAAAGAGGATAAATAAAAAGCGATACTTATGTCCCTTGCCAGTGTCCCTGCCCGGTGGAATCACACGGTAGAGCCAATGGTCTTTACACTCTTCGGTCTTCACACGACGAGGGCTTCACACGAGGGCTGCTGCGGTATACTAACCTTTTTTATACCCGTTTGACAAAACGGGAATTGAATTCAGCTGGACACACTTTCGTGTTTATCACAACAAATGGCCAAGCAAACGCAGACACTGACAAGGTATGCGATACAGTACGAGACCAAACGCGATTTCAGCAAGTCTCAACACAGTAATCACACTCTTAAAATGAAGTTTCCATGTCTAACTTACTCAGAGCCATCAGCGTGATTCTGGGTGATAAATGGAAGAAGATGAAGAACGAGGAGAGGAGGATGTACACCATGGAGGCCAAAGCTCTGGCCGAGGAGCAGAAACGTCTCAACCCTGACTGCTGGAAACGCAAGAGAACAAACTCGGTTAGCATTTTTGAATTGGCATGATTTGTGTTAATGTCGTGAATCTGTTTTGGAAAGAAAAGCTTGATTTTTTTTTTTTTTTTTTTAAATATAAAATAAAAAAGGTAGTTGCGACTTTTTATCTCACAATTCAGACTTTTTCACAGAATTCTGAGTTTAGATCTCACAATTTTAACGTTTTTCTCAGAATTTCCAGTTTAGATCTTGCAATTTTGAGGTTTTTCTTGGAATTCTGAGTTTAGATCTCACAATTTTGACATTTTTCCCAGAATTTTAAGTTTAGATCTTGCAATTTTGATGTTTTTTTCTCAGAGTTCTGAGTTTAGATCTAACAATTTTGACCTTTTTCTCGGAATTCTGAGTTTAGATCTCACAATTTTGAAATTTTTCTCAGAGTTCTGAGTTTAGATCTAACAATTTTGACCTTTTTCTCGGAATTCTGAGTTTATATCTTCTGATCTGTTACTTTTTCCCACCCCACAGAATTAATTGTGACTTCTTGAGCTCACAATTAGGACTTTTGTTCTCAGAATTATGAGTTTATACCTACAATTCTGACTCTTTCTTCCCTTAAAATTGCTAGAAAAAAAATCCAAATTGTTAGACATAAACCCAGAATTGAGAGATAAAAAGCAGTTTTTATTTATTTATTTATTTTTTCATTCCATGGTGGAACCAAGCTTCCATAAATTGGTGATAGGTCATGAAAAGTTTGAAACTGATTGTTAAAAAAATATTCCTCTCCATTTCACTAGGGCTCTCAGCAAAACTAGCCTGAGGATTGTCACAGAAAAAACATGAACTGGACAGCAGGAGACAGACACCGACACACATTCTCTCGAAAGAATGATAAACTGCAACTGTGATGCTACACGCACTTGCTTTAGGGGGAAAAAAAAAAAAAAAAAAAACAAGAAAAAAATTGATCATTACAACAAGACATCTTCACGAGATGTATTGCGAAAGAAAAAATGCATTTTAAAAATATATGAACGAAAGGCAAATCATATAATTATATGCGATATAAAAAGTAATCTAGTCAGCTAACAGTGCTTATGTATTTTTCTTATCCTTTCAAAAATGACGAAAATGCCTTACTCTTCCAAAGCAAGACAACGCTCAGTTCTTCTATCAGGTAATTCTGTATTTCTAGGCTTGAAAGGTGCAACCCTGTGGTGCTATTTTACTGAGCCCAAAGGAGCGATATTATACAAATAATGTCTATTTTTAAATGTAAAAAGGGGAAATTTAGATGTTAGCTCATTTTTTCAGCTGTTCATATTAATTGTATTTGTATAACAACTTATTGCACAAACTCAAATGTATTGCAAATAGACGAATGATGTTGAACTGCATATTTGTCGACGTGCTGGAAAGGAGTTGAATTTCATATGACGTCAGTCCAGCCTAGGCCATATTCAGTGTGTGTCTGCATACCTGTGTGTGTGTGTGTGTATGATAGTCTATCCATACGGCCATATTGTACATGGATAGAGTCCCACACACAAGCGCATGAGTACAACGACACATGTTGTCACATACAGCACTTCAGGGCCATGCCTTCACTGTAAGTGTTCTTGTTTTTGCACTTTATATTCATATATATATATATATATATATATAAATAACCTTATACAACCAATAAATGTATACAAGCTGAAATGTTGTGTAAAAAATATATATATCTTGATAAGATGTATCCTTTGACACAATCATGGCCAAACTGAGCAACTGAGTGTTGTGCTTTGTGTGTTTGCCATTGGATTACATTACAAATACATTTTGTTAATATTGTACAGGTCCACGTTCACATCCATTTCTTGCACAAACTATTCTTGTATCATATTATAAATAAAATTTTAAACTCGCTACCCTAAACATTTGCACCCTTCCTTTGTTTTCCTGACGTAAAAAAAGGTTCAGGACTTAATGCTGGACTAAATAATAAAGTACACACTATTTAGAAAGTATAGTCACAAGGTGTAACATTTTACCCGTGAACACACCACGTGCATAATTATTAGGCACGTTGATATTCTGATGATTTTTTTTTTCCAAGCACATTTTACCAATTCCAAACCAAATCAATCTTAATAACAACTATTAATTTTGTATTTAATCATTTATGAGTGATATATAATTGTCCAGAAGTGAAAAACTCCTTATATTCAGGTGTGCAGAATTATTAGGCGTGTTTTCTTTTACTGTTAAAATGAGCCAAAAAAGAGGTTTAACTCAAGCTGAACTGTCAAAAATTATTAAATCCCCATGAGAAATATTCAAAACTAATGCAATACAGAAATTGCAAAGTTAAAACATGACCACTGGACAGCAACATGCTCACTGGGTCAGCGGGGTCAGAAAAAAACAAAAACAAAAAAAAAACAGGTGGAGAAGAAAAGACACAGGTTAACTGCAAAAGAGTTAAGAATGAGTTAATTATTTGATTAATGATTAATTAGGGTATACTATAGTCTTTGGAACAGGGTGTTTTAACTGTCGAATCAGTGGTTTGTATTGTAAGAAGTACAGCGGGACTGGAGACTCTCCAGACATCAAAACAAATGTTCATTAAAACAGCCTTAATGAATTCTGTGTTAATACACACCACAGTGTATCACAAGATCTGTGGATCAATCTTCTATTCAGCGGAGTTGCTTTGAAGTTTTTAATTGAATCTTTCTTCTCGCCAAACAACAAATCTTAATTGAGTTGCACGGCCAGAAAATCAAGACCATCGCCATCAAATGTAACCTTTCGCTGAGTATGTATTAACTTTTCCCTCACTTAAATCTTCATATATGGCTTTTTGTCTCATGAAAATACAGGTTTAAAACTGGCAGTTAAATCTCGTTAGGTTAAAGTGCAGACAGTGTATAATGCGGTTTTCGTGTATTACCACCAGACGGCGCTCAAACGCAATACATGTTAAAGAGCGAAAATTGTACACTATAATAGAGTCCTTCGACTGAAACATTCATCAGCTTTGTGATTCTAAAATAGCATAATTATTGATGTTAAACAATAAATGTGGAAATATGGATTTTGACTGCTTAGAGATGGAAAGAATAGAGGGTCAAATGTCAGTAGCAAATGATGACACTTTAATCATTAATATAATATGAATAATATGTAAAATGAACACATATCAGGCATGATCCCAGTTTGTCACAAATGTGTTTTTCAAAGACAGCTCTGCTCCTGAACAATTTAAACCTTTCAATGTCAGAAAAAAACACTAAAATGCCTTCATGAAATTTAAATGATCCACTCTGAACTGTACGCCTTAGTGCACTTTTTTTAGTTTCAGAAGCATTTGAACAGGACAAAAATACATATTCCAACAGAATTAAAAGATATATTCACACATATAACTAGAGTTTAACAAAAAACACTGGCAGCCCAAGTTTATTGTTTAGAATTCACTGCAAGCCAAAACCATCAAACTCTTACTTGATCTTGACAAACTGCATCATTAGAAAGATTTAAGATGCCAGCTTCAATATTTGACCACTGTTTATGATAAAACTTGGTTGCAGTGATAGTAATTTCTTAGTTTATATCAAAAAAGCAAATTATCATTGAAAACCAGTCTGTAATTTTTGACATTTTGGATAGAAAACAAATGCACATTCATATTCAATTTCAGAAAGATTTTTCTTTGGAAATTTTATCTTTAGTTTTTATATCATAATTATGTTATCATCACATAGTTTTTACTTTTTATGTCAAAATTGTTTTATTTTGAGCTTTTATATCTCAATTAAGAATTTTTATCTTGGTTATGTCAGTTTTGATGCCTCATAATTATGGCTTCTTATGTCAATTTAGGCTTTTTATCTCACAATTATCACTTAGTATTGCATAATTTTGAATTTTAAAATCTCATAGTAGCCCATAATTTTGTTATTTCTTTAATATGTTATAATCACTTAATATGTCATAAATTCAGCTTTTTAACTCATAATTTTGATGTCACTTTTTATGTCAGTTTTGACTTAGAATTATGGCTTTGTATCTCATAATTTCAGTTTATGTCAATTTCATCTTTTCATCTCATAACTATGATTTAGTACCTCATGATTAGGGCTTTTATCTCATAATTATCACATAGTATCCCATAATTTTATTTTTTAATATGTTATAATCATCATTTGGACTTCTTATGTCATATTTTGGACTTTTTTTCAGTTATGGCTTAACATGTCAGTATTGATTTAGAATTATGGCTTTGAATCCCATAATTTCAATTTATGTCAATTTCATCTTTTCATCTCATAACTATGATTTAGTATCTCATAATTATGACAGGATCCCTTCATTTTATTTTTGTTATAATCATCACTTAGCATGTCATAAATTCAGCTTTTTATCTTATAATTTTGACTTTTTATGTCATATTTTGGACTTTTTTCAGTTATGACTTAACATGTCAGTTTTGACTTAACTATGGCTTTGTATCTCATAATTTCAATTTACGTCAATTTCTTTTCATTTCATAACAGTGATTTAGTATCTCATAATTAAGGCTTTTTATCTTATAATTATCACACAGTATGTCATAAATGTAACTTTTTTTCCAGCCATTTTATCATCTACCAGTCTAAGTCAGATCATAATTTTTAGGCAAGGATGTCAGAATGGTGTGGGACATGCACGAGAGTTTTTTTTTTTTTATCTGTTTGCAGTGTTGCCTCTATTTGCTTTCTGAGCTCGGTGTGTTGACCCACTGCGACTGTGAGCACCATCCACGGCCTTGTGCTCCACATTCCTGAAACTCCTCCAAATCACACACGGACTGCAGCATGTGTCCGCGGTCCTGCTTTTGGCTGGCAGCTCAGGCTCTTTGGGGCCTCACTGTGATAGTGACAGCTCATGTTTATGCATGATGTGGAGCTCCCCAGCGCTGAAGCGGAGCGTCGATGAAGTCATGCGAGCCGGTGACGTGCGGCGCCTGGTGCTGCGACCGAGCGTGTCCTCTCGTCAAGGACTGCGAGCAGACAGGAATACAGCCCAGAATGAGGAGCCACATTAAAGAAGACAGTTGAAATCAGCAGCTGTCACCGCGCGGCCAATAACAAACTCGTTTGAGAGCTGATGTGGTTAGCATTTAAACCGTAACAGCCAGTACTGATCAAAATATTAATATAATAGAACACTGATCGTGTGCAATACGGCTAGCACATATTTTTACGGCTTATTTTCATTTTCTGAAAGAAATCTGAGGGGGAATTCACTAAAATGATTCTAAAATGTCTCTTTTAAATAAAATTCAGCTTTCATCGTCTAGCAGGTGAAAACTTTCCTCATTTATGTCTGGAGGACAAATGATGATACTGAAGTCCATTTCTGCCACATAAGAAAAAAAAATATGATTCAGTAAATAAATAAATAAATAAAAAAAATTTGATATATGTCTCAAAGTCATAGAATTATGAGATATAGGTCATAATTATGACATAAGTCTTAATTTTGAGATATAGAGCAAGTCATAATTACAACAAAAATTAATAATTGACAAATGTGCAATTATGAGATAAAGACAATTATGACATAAATGACTTGTCATAAGTATGACTATTATAATTTTGATATTTTTGTTATAATTTAGACTTTTAGATGTCAATCTTAACTTATAATTAGGGCTTCATATCTCATAATTTCAACTTTTTACTTCATTAATATTCCATTTTGACTTTATCTCATAATGATGACTTCAAATGACATAAATTCAACTTTTCTCTCTCAAACATTTATCTATTTGTCAATTATGAATTTCATTTAATTTCTACTGTCTCATTATGACTTAGTATCCCAATTTTATCTTTTTCTTTTTCTTTCATTTTGAATTTTTGTCATAATTGAAACTTTTTTGTCATATTTTTGACTTTCTAATCTCATGTCAGTCTTAATTTATGGCTTAATATCTCATAATTTCATCTTTTTTATCTCATAGATATGATTTAATATCCCATTTTGACTGATCTCATAATGATGACTTCATATGTCATAAATTCAGCTTTTCTATATCAAACATTAATCTGTTTGTCATAATTATGAATGACATTTAATTTCTCATTTCTACTGTCATATTATGACTTAGTATCCCAATTTTATCTTTTTATTCCCACTTTTTCTTTTTATCTCACATGTCCAAATGGGATTTTAAATTAGTTATAATTTAATATCCCATTTGGACTTTTTATCTCATAATTATCACTTCAGATGTCACAATTTCAGCTTTTCTATCTCCGAATTTTATCTGTATTGCCATTATTTTGACTTTTTACATCGCAATAAATACGGCTTATGTCATAATTATGATTTGCAAAGCATACTTTTGTCTTATGTGGCGGAAATGGGCTTCCATAAGATGACGCACATGCAGAACTTTAGTGTTAAAGGTTTGTTTAGATCACTAAGTATGAGCAATAGTATTCATTAAACTAGCAGTAATTTACATGACTAAGGCCTTCCAGTGCACTTCAGTTCACACTGACTTCAGGCAGTCACCCTTTCACTGGCAGCCCTCATTATGAATCTGCTCCTCTGAGAGGAGCAATTTGCGGAACAAATGACTATCAAAACGAACGTTTAAAGATGAAGTGTGTATGTATGTGTGTGTGAGAGAGATGTCAGTGGGTGCGGCTGGCTAATCAGAGCCTGCATCTGCGCACAGACTTCTTCATTAGAAGTAATTACACCACTATAATGGGAAGCGAGCGAGTATGTGAGCAAGAGAAAGATCAGACGAAGTCTATGTGCTCTGCTTAACAATGACAAAAACTACTGGAGTCGGTGTTTGTGTTTACTGTATGAATAATTTGCTGCCCAGGATGTTTTAGTGAAAAATGGCCAGTTGTTGTCCGAATTCACAAATAAATCTACATCCTGTCCTGTCATAAGTCCTGCATAGATGACTGTGTACAGGCGGCCTAAAGTCTCAATTTGCAGCTTATTCTGACCGCGATTAAGTTTTAGTTTGTTTTACTTCAAAATTTTAACACCATTTACAGGTGGTTTATCTGAATTAGATAGCATATGGGTGCCTGCGAACACTTGCACAGAAAATAAGAAAAAAGACAAAAACCAAAACAGAACTCTAGAAGACATTGATGTCACTAACCTGGCAAACTTAGGCAAATCCAGCTCGCTGTATCAAGTGACAACTGGCACATTAAATGGTGTATTTCAACACACTTGACCTGTGATGCAGATCAAATCCTCTGCTGGGACGTTCGCACGTCTCTGCCACTGTCAGCCTCTTCAGAGTCAAATCGCAAGAGCCAGTTCAGCCCATTGATGTTTAAATGCTTGAACAGGGTTAGAGGCCACTGTCGGAGATAACAGACAGAGAGAGAGCAAGTTTAGGCAGAACAGAATGGATAAAGAGCCAAAAAAGTAGAAAAAGGATTTACTCCCTCTGATGGGCTGACAAGAGGAGATAAATACATTTTTTAGTTCACGGTTTTTATTCTTCTTTGCTTCTCTTCATGCCCATGTCAATGTCTTTCTCTCTGTCCAGGTGTAACTGGGAAACTGAGACACATAAAAAAGAAACTATAGCTCTAATTATATATGCTCTAAAAAGGTTTGTGGTCAGTAAGACCACGTTTTTGAATCAAGTCACTTATAAGCTCACCAAGGATGCATTTATTTGATCAAAAACAGATGCACTAAGTACTGTAAATATGTCTGAAAGAAGTCTTTTCTGCCTACCAAGGCTACATTTATTTGGACAAAAATGCAGTAAAAACAGTAAAATATTATAACAACTTAAAACAACTGTTTTCTATTTGAATATATTTTCAAAAGTAATTTATTCCTGTCATGCAAATCTGAATTTTCAACATCATTACTCCAGTCTTCAGTGTCACATGATTCTTCAGAAATCATTCTAATATGCTGATTTGCTGCTCAAGATCAACATTTCTGATTATTAAAAACAGTTGTGCTGCGTTATATTTTTGTGGAAACTGTGATACATGTTTTTTACATGTTGATGAATAGAAAGTTCAGACCACATTTTTTTTTTGTTAAATAAATTTCTTTACTGATTGATTTAATGCCTCTGCCGAATAAAACTAATAAAATCTAATAAATTAATCATGCAATAAATTATAAAATAGCATATGAACATCATATTACCACAGGCCTACGATCATCATAACCCAATAAAATTCCCAGGATAGGATCCCGACTGCTTTTTATTGAGGATCAAACATTGAAACCCCTCAGGCCAAGAGCTCACATTATATTCATTTGAATATATATTAAATAATTACTCATTTAAATGTAATTTACTAGACCACACAAATCCAGCAGTTGATAGCAGTGTTTGTTACATGCTGAAAATTCATAAACGAGCGTGTTAATTAAGACCGTGACCTACACTGGCAAACAAGATCAGCCACAAACACTCATTTCCTGGTGGAAATGGCCAAGATGATGCACAAAGATCTGATTAAATTATCAATGACACTAATGCCACGAGAAAGAGGATATATGTGAGTGATCTGTGACCTGTTTGCATGCCATATTTAGCACCATAGCAAATTTATTGAAACGATTACGAACAAACGCAGAAGTCGCATTCATTAGCGATTACCCATAGATGAACTGCTGGCGAATCTTAATGAGGATGTTGAGATAACAGGCTCTTTCAGTCACATCCCTGTTAATCTTCTCTTGCATGATTACTCGCATCGATTCCACGCAAACAACGGGCCGAGATACGATCGTAAACAAGGACCGCCAGACAGGTGATGGATGTGGAAATAACTAGCAGAGATGAGACAAGGATTTAACACGATGTAAGTCCATGTGCTCTCACAGAGACAGAATAAAAACTGAGCCAAAGGCAATAAAACTTAGTTTACTTAGTTGGCTCTTATTTTAAAGTCATATATTCCAGTTATATGTAAACGCTGACGCTGGACAGGATGCGTCAACAGCATGTTTAATACCCACATGATGAAGCACAGACACCCATGATAGAAGTGTTTTCGTAGTGCGGACTCATTCACTTAAATCATCTGGAGTCAAACTGTTTCTGCTAACAGTCATGTAGTGAGCGTTTCTGAATATGTGCAAACAATCCTACAGATTATCCAGGAAGCAAGAATGCATTTAAGGAACACTAAAAATAAAGGTGGTTGCATTAAGAACCTTTACAGTGTCTCACAAAAGTGAGTACACCCCTCACATTTCAGCAACCATTTTAATATATCTTCTCAAGGGACAATACTATAGAAATGAAACTTGGATATATTTTAGAGTAGTCAATGTGCCACTTGTATAGCGGTGAAGATTTACTGTCCTCTGAAAATAACTCAACATACGGCCATTATTGTCAAAAAAGCTGGCAACAAAAGTGAGTACACCCTACGTGATAACAGCTATACGTTGTTTAACCATGCAAAGCCACATGTCCTATTCATCATGTTCATGTTTTTGTCTGCTTGACAAGACCATACAAATTTGTGTATCTCGTATTAGAGCAGTTAAAATTTGATGCTTTGAGTACAATTCTCTCATACTGACCACTGGATGTTCAACATGGCACCTCATGGCAAAGAACTCTCTGAGGATTTGAGAATTAGAACTGTTGCTCTCCACAACGATGGCCGAGGCTATAAGAAGTTCAGGAACAGTCTGAAACTGAGTTACAGTACAGTGGCCAGGGTCATACAGAGGTTTTCCAAGACGGGTTCCACTCGGAACAGGCCTCGCAAGTATCGATCATAGAAGTTAGGTCCTCATGCTGTGCATCAGGTGCAGAAGATGACTTCAAACAACAGACGCATGAGTGCTGCCAGCATTGCTTCAGAGGTTGCAGAAGTGGAAGGTCAGCTTGTCAGTGCTCAGACCATACGCCGCACACTTCAACAAGTCAGTTTGCATGGCTGTCATCACAGAGTGAAGCCCCTTCTGAAGCTGGCTCACAAAAAAGCCTGCAAACAGTTTGCTGAAGACAACGTGTCCAAGAGCATGAATTACTGGAACCATGTCCTGTGGTCTGATGAGACTCAGATAAACTTGGTTGGCTCAGATGGTGTCCAGCATGTATGGCAACACCCTGGTGAGGAGTACCAAGAAAATTGTGTCTTGCCTTCAGTCAAGCATGGTGGTGGTAGCATCATGGTCTGGGGCTGCATGAGTGCTGCTGGTACTGAGGAGCTGCGGTTCATTGAGGGAAACATGGATCCCAGCATGTACTGTTACATTCTGAAGCAGAACATGACGCCCTCCCTTCAGAAACTGTGCCAAACGGCAGGTTTCCAACATAATAACGACCCCAAACACACTGCCAAGATGTGATGATGAAGGTGAAGGTGATGGAGTGGCCAAGTCTGTCTCCAGACCTGAACCCTATTGAGCACATGTGGGGCATCCTCAAGCGGAAGGTGGAGAAGCACCATGTGTCTAACATCCAGCAGCTCCGTGATGTCATTATGGAGGAGTGGAAGAGGATGCCAGCAACAACCTGTGCAGCTCTGCTGAACTCCATGCCCAGGAGGATTAAGGCAGTGCTAGATAACAATGGTGCCCCTACAAAATGTTGACACTTTGGACACAGTTTTGACACGTTCACTTAGGGTGTACTCATTTTTGTTGCCAGTTATTTGGACAACAATGGCTATATGTTGAGTTATTTTTAGAGGACAATAAATTTGTACTTCTATACAAGCTGCACATTGACTACTCTTATATATATCCCAGTTTCATTTGTGCAGTATTGTCCCTTGAGAAGATATACTAAAATTGTTGCTGAAATGTGAGGGGTGTACTCACTTTTGTGAGATACTGTAACATACATGGACCCTTTCTATTCCACAAAAGGTTCTTTATATTATTAAAATGTTCTTCACACTAAGAAAGAACTTTGTTCACTGAAAGGTTCTTGGGGAACCAAAAATGGTTTCTCCTATGGCATCACTGTGAAAACCCCCTTTTGGATACTGTAGTTCACCTAAAAATGACAATTGTCACCATTTACAAACCCATACGACTTGAGAGGAGATGAAAGGAGATGTTTCACAGAAAGCTCCTGCTACACTTTTGCACGCAACACAATATTTATACTACTAAGCTCCAAAAAGGCTGTAGGCAACATGAAGTACCATAAAAATAGTCCCTATTCCACATCAACAAAAATTCTGTCTTTTTACTTTCTAACTAAATATTCCTGGTCTAATTGTGAACAACTGTGCACATTCCAAAGAAAAACATCCAAACAATTCTTAATGGGTAAAATTAAAAGAATAGTTCACCCAAAAATTTAAATTTGCTTAAAATGTACTGTCCTTCAGGCCATCCGTGATGTAGATGATTTTGTTTCTTCATCAGAACAGATTTGGAGAAATTCAGCATTACACTTGCTCTCCAATGAATCCTCTGCAGTGAATGGGTGCCGTCAGAATGAGAGTCCAAACAGCTGATAAAAACATCACAGTAATCCACAAGTAATCCACACCACACCAATTGTGACGTGAAAAGCTATGTGTTTGTTAGAAACATCATTTTTAACTTTCATTTTTAACCATTGCTTCAGTCTTCCAGTAAAAAAAAAAAAAAAGTTGTCTCATCTGAATCTGGAAAGAAATATGCACAGTTCGAGCACTGTTTACAAGACAAAACGGTCCAAAACAAATATGTTGTTTTGGACTTTTTCACTGGAGGAAGTGTTATTATAGATTATGGACCCATACTTTGGTCAGAAGCGATCGTTTCAATTTAAAATGTCTTAATGATGGATTTGTTTCTTACAAACATGCATACTTACAAACATATCAATTGATGGACTGGAGTGGTGTGGATTATTGTGATGTTTTTCTCAGCTGTTTGGACTCTCATTCTGACGGCACCCATTCACTGCAGAGGATCCATTGGTGAGCAAGTGATGCAGTGCTGAATTTCTGAATTTCTCCAAGTCTGATGAAGAAACATCTACATGTAAGATGGCTGGAGGGTAAGTTTTCAGCAAATATTCAACTATAAGTCCCGCCCCACATTTTTTGTTGTTGAATATTCTGCTTCGCTCAGAAATACATAAAATGGTTTGCGAACAAACAAGTGATGACACAAGGATGAGTAAATGATAACAGAATCATCATTTCTTTATGTGAACTATTTATTTAAAATACAGATTATTTGCTTCTTGATCTGTAAAACTTTTTTTCTCAAACCCACAATCATTCCTTTCATTTCTGATGTAAGAAGTTTCTGCTCACTATTTACTCACTGCTCGTTCTGCTGTTTGTTCCTTTTCATGGTTCAGTCAGGCCTTCAGTAAAGAGCACTTGTGTATTTTCCAGCCATATACAGTCATGAAATGGTATGAAGCCAGGCGCGAGGGTCATTAGTTGTGGGCCAGCGATGATCAAATGGTTTGTGTGCAGAGGTTATTAATGTGCCTCCGTGAACACATAGGCAGCTGCGACAGACATCTGTGAGTTAATGAAAACTTCACAACGCCACCAAGGCGACCGCTGAAGGGGGAAAAGAACTGAAGAAAAGGCAAGAAATTAAATACTGGATAATGCTGGAAGGGAACAGGATGGAAACAAATCATGATGCAGCTGGAATGGAATGAAATCTGGATGGAACGTATCAGAATGGAATGGAAATGGGCTTGGATTGGAGAATACAAAAAAAAAAATCAGTAGCGCTTTACAATAACGTTCAATTCATTAACATTAGTTAATGCATTAGGTAATTTATAATTATACTATTGATAATTTATGTTTGTTTATTATACATGAGATTATAATGTTAATCTATACAACTTTACTACTATATAAATCTATACAACTATATAAACAACTATGTATATAAATAAATATTAAATAATATAAACATACAAATAATATAAATGTTCATTATACATGAATTGATGCTAATCTATACAATTTATTAAAGTATTAGAATGAATTAGCGTATGCAGAAATTGACATTTATTTTATTTTGGCTATTGTATTAACTAGCAAAACATTGGTGTAAATAATAATGACATTAATAATACTATTATTAAAATATTTATTATGCATTTTACACCTTAATAGTTATAGTCATCTAATGATTAATTATTAAATACTTAAATTGTTATATAAGAGATATATAGACATATATCTGATCTCAGTGGTTTAAATATAGTGTAATATATAATTATTAATTATTAAAATGTGTTACATATTTATTGTTATAATCATCTGGTGGTTATTTATTTAAAGCAGAAATAAAAATGTTCTGCATACTGGATATCCAATGAAATAAATATTTACATAAAAAAACAAAACAAATATACATGGGTCAAAGACGTAAAGCTGTCCGCATCAAAAGAAATTTACAAAAATGATTTTATGTCCATAGAAAGCACATTAAATGTAATTAAAGTGTACTTTTAAGGTTTTAAATATGTTTTTGGAGAATAAAATGACCAAATTTGGTTGAAATAATGTTACATTGTCAATCAGTGTAACACAATATTTGTGTAAAAAAATCAAACATGCTTATTTTGACTTGAACATATTAAAATATATAAAAGAATAAGGGAGCATATTAAATTTTATTGTGTTTTAAATGAGTAAAAAATTCTTACTGACAAATAGGCAAAACCTAGGATAGTGGCAAATTTTAAAAATGTAAATTACAACTAATTAGTATCTGGGGTGAAAGTAATTAGTCTTTTAACATGTCATAAATTGATTTTTGTTGTAAATATGCCTGACAAGATTGTTACACTGAATGATATTTTAGTGGGTGTCTTCTGTAAATCAGGGAAAAATGTATGATATTTATTTTGTGCTCAGACAAACAAAAACAAAACTGAAATTGAATTAAATAGAAAACTTTTTAATTTTTTGGGGGAAAAACAACAATTAAACCAGTATTACACTTATTGTTTTTATGCTTACACCCTTCTTCGTCTTTAACCCACATATCTATTTCTATCTATCTATCTTCATTCAACTAATGTTAATCTATACAACCTGAAATATTAAAAATGTACTAGCATTTGCAGAAATTAACATTTCATTTTTCATCTTGGCTATTGCATTACCGTTTACATAACTGCATTCAGAAAAGTTAACAATCGTATGTTGATGTAATTGCATTAATTAACATTAACATATATAACCTTATTATAAAGTGTCATCACATCAAAAGACATCTTAATAGCCTGGTCTCTTTTTTCACGCTAAACTCGTGTGCATAACGGCATTCAAAGATTTTTCTCTGGCAGACACGCCACACGCTTACATACACACTCAGATTGATTACGTTCTCAGCAGCGTTTATGGGCTCTGTCCAAGTCTGCTGGGAGAATGAATCAGGGGCCGTGAACAACCATTTTACACTGACTCACTGCCTCCACGTGGAGGAAGACTCACAGTTAAAGGACACCGCTGGTGGGATCTTCTTGCTCCTTACTATCTGCTCAAATAAACTGAGCAAAGACACGTTAATGAGGCCCTGTTGATGATGGTGTCGGCACTGTCAGGTTTCTTAACTAGTCTAACCAGGAAGACTTGCTTTAACAAGACAGCCAGATTCACAAAAAACATGCTGGTTGAAATGTGTTTTAAAAAACAACATAAACTGTAGCTTGTATAGTGACTTGCAAGAAATGCAAGGGTGTCCAATGCTTCAGCAATTGAAAACAGACATTGTGATGTAATTACTCTTCTCAATAAATAAATAAATGAATACATAATTTCAAAATAAAATACAGTTGCAATATTTTACAATATTGCTGTCTTTGACTGTATTTTTGATCAATTAAATGTTATACTGGCAATGCATGTTATGTCTTTATAGTTATATTTATCTAATGATTATTTATTTAAAATAATCCTTAAAATAAGATAAATGTACTGATGCAGGAATGCATTAGATATTGACTTGTTTTTAGACAATGTATCTTTATTATGGGTGCATTTTATCTTAATTGTCATCTAAAAATGTCAGTGAAATAAATCTTCCAGTGTAGTAAGACACTCACATATTCAGAAATCAATGCAATTGTTTCAAGGATTTTTACATATTCTAACTGGCAATACAGGTTTTTGCAGTATTGATGTTGCACTAACTGACAAATCTGACTCATTCTTTTATGAGGAGAATTGGTTTATGAGGAAAATGTTTCCATCGATGAAGAGATGCCATTGGACACAAGGACGCTCAGGACATTAATTTGCAATGATGCCACAGAAACCGTATTGATTAAGTCCTTAAAGGATTGCTTTCAGTATTGACTCCCAGGAGAAGAACAGGTTTGTTGTTGCCTTTTAAAGAAACTGCAAATTATATTGAGCCACAAACAGCTTACCTGTGTAAAGTTACCTAGGACAGCAAGCATGTCCTGTTTAAGTGTCTGTAAAATAATTGACAGAGTGTAGATGCTCTCATAGAGGGAAAAAATGCATGCAAATGGAGCATGCAGGCCAACAAGCACTGCACAACTGCAGTGAGTGCATGTGTGTGTGTGTGTGAACAGGTTGAGTAAATGTGTGTTCTGCTGTTTTCCTGCCACACCAGACACACACTGGCTGCTCTTCATGTTTAGAATGCTAATGCCGCCCTGCCGCTCTGAAACAGTAAAGGGCACCGCGGCATTAATCACGGCTTCTCTCCACCCTCCACGCTAACACTGTACCTGCTGCAGTCGCCTCCACCTGCTGAGAGCCGAGGACAGGAGAAACCAGACCACTCACACCTGCCCTGCCAAAAAGAGGAGAAATCTCACAGAGAGCCTATATAGAGTGACAGTAGCATTGCTAGAGCTAACCTAAAGGCCCTAACAACACTGCAAAGATGGAATAGGAAATATGAAATAAAATACATTTAGCGAATTGGTAGGCATATAAAACATGAATCTGCCAATGAAGCATAACAAAATAGATATATTCAGAGAAATTTTGATGTAGTTTGGCTGTTCATGTAAATTTAGCATGTTTTAAGGAAGTACGGATGTTTTATTGGCAAGCAAGACAAAGAAACTTAAGAGGTTTAAGGCTCTTCTCATTTTCATAATGCATTTTATAATATTCACAGTGCATTTTATGTCTTTATAGTTGTCATCTGTTGATTATTTATTTTGTTTCAAAACGCAGAAATAAAAATATAAAATTATAATGTTTGAAATTTTAAATTATATAAGTTGCAATTTATAGGATGTATTTTGAATGTCCGGTAGTCCTCAAATAACATTTTAGTCCCGTCTCGTCTTGTTAACGAAGACGCTGCATAAATTTCGTCATAGTTTTTATCATCAGATATTAGTTTTAGCTCGTCAGCTTCTCGTTTTAGTCACAGAAAAAGGTTCGTTGACGAATATTTTTCGTCGTCGTCTTCGTTGACGAAATTAACACTGGTTGCAAAGAAAAATTTTATTAAAATACATGATGATCTTTCACACTCTATTCTTTAAGAAATCTTTAAGAAAATAAATACTTAATGATTTTAAAATTGCTTACTACATTTTTGTATTAAATTTATATATTTATAATTTTATATTTAGTTTCAATAAACCAAAAAGTTTCAACTTTTACATATAAAATAGAATATATACATTATAATTGTGAATATAGAATATTTTATAATTGTGTTTATGCATGTATATATATATATATATATATATATATATATAATACATTGTAAAAAGTAGTATAAGTTGTAAAATATATATGATTAAATATGTTGATCTTTAACACTAATCTTTAGGAAGACAATTATTTGTTGCATAAAAACCTTAATTGAATTAAAAAATGTTTACATTTCTAAAATTTTATTTCTTTTTTTGTCTTAAAAAAACAGAAGAAAAAAAAAGTTTCAAAAATGTGTACATAAGTAGGATATATAGGCCTAATACATAATATGTTGTAAAAAGTAGTATAGTTGTATAAAAAAGTAGTACAGTAGTTGTAAAAATATATTTTTAAAAAGTTGATTTTTCTTATCTTAATTTAATCTTTAAAAAAAAAAAAACACTTATTCACCGCAAAATTGGATTTGATAAAATTCACACTGTATAGCAATTATTTTAATTACAGTCATGACTGATGACTTATCTTGCGTTAACAGCTGTAAGATGATCTTTGTCCAATCAAATGCTCTCTAAAATGAAAATGTGTTTTAGTTCCACCAAACTTCTTGTTTCTAAAGGAAACACATAAAGAATCTGGCATGTCAGGCCATTTCATTGTGGTCTTTAAGGCCGTAAACTGTTTCACAGTCAGATATGCTAATGAAGTGTTAAGTTTGGTTGATCACTGCGAAAATCTACAACAGACAGAATATGGTGCTATCGTGACCATACAGACCTATAACTCCATATATCTGTGAGGGTTATGCTGAGCGAGGGATATTTTTGTGTGCTGACTAACAGACGGTTTAGCAAGGAAATCAATATTGTTTTTATTGTTTTGCATGAAGGTGGGTGGCTCTGCAGCACAACAGGGAATTCACGAGCCGATCAGACAATGGCAATGAAGTATAACCGCTGACTAAACGCAAGAGGTAAAATTACCACTTCAACGTTTATGAGATGGCAAAACTAATTTATGCGTTCTGCGTCGGTCTGAGTATCTTGTCCTGGAGGCAAATGAACATGGGCTGAAAAATTACAGAAGGCAACTGAGAGCAGCCAGATACTTTGAGGACAGTGAGATGATCCAGTAAAATCATCAGCTACATTCACACTGTGCCCAATTCTGATTTCCAGCTCAAATGACCTTTAAAATGTGGCCCATATAAGACAGACGCTCCTAAACATAAAAAACACATGAATCTGATGAATGAACTTAGTGTTCAATTATTCAATATTTAACCAATTTTATTTTTATAGATGAAAGTGGCCTATATTGGAACTGATCACTTATAAATAAATATAATAGATTATTACAGCTGTAAGATCCTTTTTATTTCACGAAAACAGCCACTTTTTTATTTGATATTGGAGGACAGGAAAAAACAATATAATATAATTAAGGCTTCTTGCAAGCAAGATTCAAAACTCACCGTCAAAAAGTCAAAATGTAATGCACTAGGCCAGGGGGTTTAAAACTTTTTGGTGCCAGTGACATATACACATTTTCCATGTATAAAAACCTATTTATACTGTATATGAGAAAAATATTGTGATGTTATAAAAGCTCTAATATTGTCATTGTACTGGAGCCAAATCTAATTATTAAAATATTGCCTAGAAAGCAGAAAGCAAAAAAGAAACTATGTAATAATATTAAATAGTATATTTAAAATAGTGTTAAAGCACTTAACATTAATTTAAAATAATTTAAAATTAAATAATTGTCTCTTATAATGTTATTGTATTGGAGGCAAGCTAATAATTAAAATATTATCTGGAAAAAAGAATTCAAAAAAGAAAGCAATAATATTAAATTAATAATTTAATAATAATATTGTAACATATGCAGACGGGACACTGAGGTAAGTAAAATCATATAACAGTTTATTGATCAGATTGGATCGGGGTGCAGTGCAAGAGTGATAGCAGGCGAGTATCTTGGTGTCTGAGTGGTTCCGTGGATGGGAATAATGATCACTGACAGTCTTTCCTATTTTCACAGATACGGGGATCGACACTGACGAGGAGATCTTCAGCAACACACTGACCACAGAGGAGGACGTTC
>JAFVLL020041004.1:0-53078 GCA_021397915.2 Tor tambroides
CACACACACACACACACACACACACATATATATATATATATATATATATATATATATATATATATATATATTTTACAAGTCTGTTAACCCTAAAAGTGGCAACGTATCCTGGGGGATACAAACATTTGAGAAGTTGTGGGGAGAAGCAGTGAAAGTGTAGATCTTATTTCTGAAATTGTTTCATTTTGAAAGGGTGTTTATTGCGAATATTTAGATGAGTTGACTTTTGTTTCTACATTCTTTGTTTGGCTCACAGCAAGCATTTAAAACGGCATGGCCGCCTGTAGTGGGAATTCTACTCACCCTCCGATAAAAGTAGATCTAGTTCACATATTTACACATGTTGAAAAACAGCATTAGAGTATTAGGTTTACACTGAAAATGTATGAATTAAATGCTTTTTTTTTTTTTGTAATCTGTCTCTAAATGTTTGTATCGGGGAGTACGGCGCCTCTTTATGGATCTAAATCAAGATATAAAAACAGAGAGAGAGCGAGAGAGAGACTGATTTTATGGCTTGTGTTTTAGAAAATCAAATCTTTTTGTAATCTTGACAAAACGCATATCGTTGGAAAGCTCTGATAGTCAAGGTTCCATTTTTGGTAACTGTTTTGTAATAGAAGTGATAAAACTGCATCAAAAAATTCAATGGAGTTTGTGTGTAACCCAGTGGTTAATTTAGTTATAGTAGTTCATTTTGGCATAGTGCCCAAACAAAATCACACAGGAACCACAATTTTTGTGATATCAACTTCAAATTCGGAACATAACTTGGTTAGACATATGGCTTTAATCTTATAGCAACATATTTGATTAAATATTTATTTTATATATAATAAATGTGTATAGGCCTACTACATTATCTTTACTGTAAACTTAAACTTTTAGAACCTTTTTTATGCTTTCTTTTTCTGAGATGCCTTCACTTCAGCAATAATCTGCTGTATGTCTCTCTTTAAAAAGAGACCAACCTTAGGTCTGTATTTCAAAGCGTTCGGGAATTACAACCATGTTGTAACAAGCATTGATAAACAAGTGTTCTGTTTTCAGTGAATTTATACCGTGTCCTGTGGGATGCAAACATTAAACTAAAAAATAAGACTCAAGTTTTGAGAAGAAAAAAAACGGTATTATTTGAGTCCCAATAAGATGGAAAATAGCAATAAATTAATTTTCTGATTTCTCTTTATGGTTTGCCCTTTTAGGGTTAAGCATTAGGCTACTCACCATATCAAAATTCTAAAAATCACTGAATTAACAAACCAGCTTCGTTAGCGACATTGTTTTATGTGTTTATTATGGTTTGTGTGTAGGCTATGTGTGTAGTTTAACATGTGCGTCCTGCCAGACACACTGTGGAGTAAATGTCTAGCAGGCACTCAGACTGGAGGACTCTCGCCATAGAAGATCTGCTGAATCAAGGGCTGCTCCTGCCGTGACTCTCCATCCTCTTATGTCTGCCGTTGTGCTTGCGTGTCGAGCAGGTGTTCAGCAGAGACCTCTAGCAACAAAGCCTTGTACTAACATGCTGACCTACCAATGTTAGTATTTAATTATGTTTGTTAGCATGAAGTCCACTGGGCTAAGTAGTACAAAAGCCAAACGAGCAGGTGTTGTTACAAAACGTAGCCTAATTGGGGGAGTTTAGAGCTAATCTGTGGACATCCTGCTGAAACTCTATAATAGACATGCGCTGTCAGACATTGACATTTGCATATCATTTTAATGGTTAACATGACAACTTGCAGTTGCTATTTGCACATGGCTTAGCTGTGTGAAATCAAATCGTCTAAATTGCGGTATATGTAAACGCTGCTTTGACAACGATCTGCTTTTGTTTTTATTGTGCAAATCACTTTCATTGTAGGCCTACATACCGCTATGTCTAAGAAATGGAGAGACAGCTGTTACTAAAATGGGGGAAAAACAAACGTCTGTACATGAATGTGAAAAGTTATTAAGGACACATTTTGCAATGATTCATAGGTTATTTATTATATTGATTTATGCTGTTATCATGAATGTCTTGGTAGTTTGGTAATATAGTTGAAACAAAACAGGGTGCAAATAATGCTCTGACATTTATTTTATTTAACTGATTCTATTTTATTTTTTTTATTCGGTAAAAACAAGTTTTTATTAAATAAATCACAATTTGAAACTCATAAAATAGGCACATCGATCTTATTTACATTCCATTATGACCAGTAGGTGGCAGTCTCTGACTGCTACACTAGGATAGTTCTCTTCTACAGCATGCAAGTCCACTACAACATAAGAAAATAATAATAATAATAATAATAATAATAATATAAAGAGTACAAACAAACAGGTTGACCATATAGATAAATGAGATTTGGAACTGTAAAATAAAATAAAAATGAATAAAATAATGAATAAAATAAATAAATAAAATAAAACAGCTTAAAATTTAGAAATGTAGCCAACTAACTAAAATAGAATATATTTAAGTTGAAGAACTAAACTTGCTAAAACTAAAACTAAAACTTGCATCAGGTTAAGTCAAAACTACATATATATATATATATATATATATATATATATATTTGTGTGTGTGTGTGTGTGTGTGTATAACAAAAAAACCCCCACAAAATTATCAAAAAAGAAAATTAGAATGAAAACCATACATACATACATACATTCATACATACATAGCCAACTCTACCTGAAGTTAATTCTGTAACATTATGTCATCATTGTCATTTCTTAGATTAATTCATTGACTTTTAATCAGTGAAGCCATGTATCTGTTAACATTCAGGGTTATAATCTGCTCATTTTATGTCTTTGGCAGATATGCCTGCATACCAAAGTGATCTTTTAAGTGATGCAGGCCATTGGTTACCTTTATCCCAGAAATAGTGAAATTATAGTTGTTAGATCTCAGTTCTGGGTCAGACATGTGTAGAGTGAAGTGAAGTGGCATGTGGCCAAGTATGATGACCCATACTTGGAATTTGTGCTCTGCATTTAACCCATCCAAGTGCACAAACACAGCAGTGAACACACACCCAGAGCAGTGGGCAGCCATATTGCTTCAGCACCCAGGGAGCAGTTGGGGGTTCGGTGCCTTGCTCAAGGGTCTCACCTCAGTCGTGGTATTGAAGGTGGAAGAGAGAGGTGGTTATTCACTCCCCCACTGACAATCCCTGCCAGACCTGAGACTCGAACCCATGACCTTCGGGTTATAAGTCCGACTCTCTATCCCTTAGGCCACGACTACCCTAGAAGATACAATAACCCCAGGTGTCTTTTTTCTATTTCTCTTCCAATACCTTTGTATTTATCATGTAATACAATCTAATTTTGTCATGCCAGGTTCTATGACCATGGGGTCTGTGAATGTGCTGCTGGGGGTCAGTGTCCAGATATATAAACCCATATTTTGATCACATTTCTTATCACAACTTCTTAAATGAATATTTAGCCTACTATTAATTTGTTGAGTAATAAATAGCTAATGTCATAATGCTTGGTAATGTTAAAGCAACTGTATGTAATTTTGTTTATTTTATTTTTTTACTTTGAAGCCCGTACAGTTAAGTGAGTGGATTTCACTGTCATAAATATGCCTATATAAATAATATAGCTGTACACATTTCATTGCTGGCTGTAAAGCAATCCACCCTTTTCACAAAATTTCACAGCGTTTCACCAAACGTTCATACTCCCAGTATTATTAATAATGCCTCTGGATAACAGGGAGCATGGGAAATAAACAGAAGTCATTTGGCTCATTAGTCCGTGTACCATCAGAATGATTTTTAAACATGCAGTTGCTGTAAGTTATTTTAAAGTGTTACTGAGAAAATCTAGCCTTTTTATTAATAGAGCACACTTAGTCCTACCTTATTTGTCATATGTACATAGTGTTAGTGTTGCATTGTTTGTACTTTTATGTTTATACTTTGCAAAGCACTTCGAACAATGGCTGAAACTGTATTATTATTTATTTATTATTGTTATTATTGTTATTGTTGTTTTTATCAGAAACTCAATTGTATGACACAGCTAGCCATGTGATGTCAACATGGCCACGCTCATGAAGGGGCGACCCGCCTCATATTAAATAAAGCAACTTTCTAGAAGACTGGTTGTCTGGAGTCTTATGTGCATCATTCAAATATTGTATTTAGTAAATGCAGTTTTAAAAAACGCCATAATTAAATCATGTAAAAATAACATTTATTTTTTTTCCCTGCAAATTTTAAAAATACGCTTGCATTGCTATATTAAATGAGGGCGATGAATGAGAGGGAGTGGCAGTAAAGTTATTTTGCGCTGAGTGTGTGTGTGTAATTGAGCAGCAGTAGTTTGATGTAATGTAGGGGCTGGGCGAGCCAGTCCGCCTACACGGGCTTTGTGTTGATGTTCAGGCGGTGCAACAGCGCTGACAGTCCGCGACCAGAACAACACCAGAGAACAGCATTCCCAACACCCATCCACCATAAAGAGAGAGGGGGAGAAAGAGGACAGACGGTGTTCTGGGCGATTTGACTGTAAGGGAGTGGAGCTGGACTGAATCATGGCCACTTCAACGTCTTGCACGGGCTCCACACTGCTGCAGCCAATTAGTACGATTATTGATCTGCCACTGGACCAGGTAAACTGTCACTTTAACTGGGATTTATGTTTCGCTTTTGTCATTTTGCCTAGCAAAGATCGCTAGCTGGTGAGCCGTTTGCTGCACATTTGATGCGCACCGACAACTGCATGATGAAAGAGCGTTTTGGTATGATATTCTTGTATATGACATATCAAGCCTGAAATTCCTCTTCGCGCATTTCATAACGCCCGTTTGCGTTTCCTTCCTTTTCCTTCCTGTGTTTTTCTCAAAATATTGGCTGATGACAAATGAGTCACAGGGTTTGTTGCTAAACCAAGTATGTTATCTGTTTAGACAGTATTTTTAGGGCGCCTTCAGAGAAGTCCAAACATCATGCTCTCGAGCGCCCCTGAAGCCCCGTGATGTTGTCTATGTAGGCAGCTCGATAGGTTTTGACACACCGCCATAGTCACGATTTCGCCCGGGCTGGAGAGACGTTAGGCAAAAAAAGAGATTATATTTACAGATGTCCTAAATACAACCCGTTGTACCATTAATTATTAAAGCTAAAAAAACACCTCAGTTAAGGGAGCGAGGCGAGAGTTGTTTCAGTTCCCCATTTTCACGTTGTTATTTTGTTGAGATGTCGTCTTCTCAGGATGTTTTATCTCCCGTAAAAACAGTTGTATTTTTATGTGATTTACTTTGAAATTTGTAAAAATTTGTTGGAAGGCCAGAGGTTTTTCTTTTCATATCCTCTGGTAAATAGTGGTGGGGACTTTGATTCATCCAAGACAAGTGACTCGATTCTTTTGAATCAGTTCACTAAAAGGATTCATTAACTCGTTCCTTATTTCCTCAATTTGTTTTTCTCCTTTATATTACTACATTACCAAACACCTTTCAGCAGATGTGTTCTGTGGTTTTGTGGTTGCTGAAATCATTTGCCCCTTGTAGATTTTTTTTTTTTGTATTGATGAATTATTAATAATGCCTGTGGATTAATCATATGCCTCAGGTTAAGTCATATCTTTCTTTCATAACCCTCCACAAAACAAGAGTTATTATTTATTAAACTAGTGTGGATGTGTGATGAAATATTCATCAAATGTAGCAGCTAAAATCCTGGCTACCATGCCTGAAAGTAGCCTAAGTGATAAAAAGTTCACTTATGTACAGTGAGATGTTCTGCAGTGCATCTAGTTGAAAGCCAGTTTTTATCAATGTGATGTAAGAGGGCGGTTAGACCTGAACTATCGTTCACATTTCCTGATCATGCAGAAATTTTCGTGATGAGCACAGCTTATCGTTCAATTTGTTTACTGACACATGGAGATAGTAGTCATAGAGCAAATACACCAGACATGGACAGCAAGACCTTTATCAATGTCAACTTTGCCAGTCACTTGTGTGTTCAGATATTACATCCTTAGTTTTGCTCTATTCTGACTCCAGAGCATTTGCCGTTGCACGCATATCGTACTTTTCAGCTTCTTTGACTTCTTTAGCTGGTGCTGCCCTTCTCGTAATGCAAGTCTGGGCAAGAATGAGTCAGGAAATGCAGTCGTTCTGGAGTGTAGACATTCTTGCATTTCTTTTGAAACGCCTACCTGTTCAACCTCTTTATTTTTTACTTATGTTAAATATCTTTTATTGGTGTGGGACCCAGCAGTGAGAGTGTTAGGAATAGTTAACCCAGAAAAGAAATGTACTCACTCTCAGGCCACCCAAGTGTAGACTGGAAACAGATTTGAACAGATTTAACATTACATCACTTGCTCACCAATGGATCCTCTGCAGTGAATGGGTGCCGTCAGAATGAGAGTCCATAAAATCATCACAGTAATCCATGACTCCAGTCCACCAATTAATGTCTTGTGAAGAAGCGAAAAGCTGCATATTTGTAAGAAACAAATCCATTATTGTCGATTTAACTTTAAACCATTGGTTCTAGCCAAATTATGTCTGTTATCCATAATAACGCTTCCTTTAGTGAAAAAGTCTATCCCCTTGTTCCCTTTTACATCACAATCCACTGATATATTCTTTTATAACTGTTTTGGCCTGTAAAAGTTGCTTGATCTGTGCATATTTCTCTCCTAATTCAGATAAGACGACTTTTTCACTGGAGAAAGCAATATAATGATGGATTAAAAGGATATAATCTTAGTGATGGATTTTTTTTTTTTTTTTTTTTTTTACAAACACTCATCTTTTCACTTCACAAGACATTCATTGATGGAGTCATGTGGATTGATGTTTTTATCAGTGGTTTGGACTCTCATTCTGATGGCACCCATTCCCTGCAGAGGATCCATTAGTAAGCAAGTGATGTAAAGCCAAATTTCTCCAAATCTGTTCTGATGAAGAAACAAACTTATCTACATCTTGGTTTGCCTGAGGGTGAGTACATTTTCAGCAGTTTTTTTTTTTTTTTTGGGGGGGGGGGTGAAATATTACTTTAATGGCAAAATTCCTCAAAACATTAATCTATAGTCATCAAGATAAATAAAGGATTGAAATCCAAGCAAACAAGGTGGTTTTTGATCTGTAAGTCAATTTGATTATGTCCACTGCTTTAGTGCCCTTTGCTCAGTCGTTGGCATGCTTCTTCACCAACTTTTTTGAACGAGATTTTGGCAGCATCAAGCCTACAAACCCTCTCCCGATACGAGTCCACTCTAGAACTCCTGTTAATGTGACAGGAATCAATAACTCAGCCCGAGCACAACATGAAATGAGCTGTCAGGATTACTACATCCTGAGCTTCAGTCAAAACAGGAGTGAAGTGTTTATGATTATGCAAGATGTGGGTTGCTAGGCTAGGCTCAAAATTTTGTGCCGTAACATGACAGTGTATAATTTGAAACCATAGCAGTTAAAATAGCCTTTTCAGTAAGGGTACTTCCCACTCAGCCGAGAGAATTTCAGCTCCTAGGTCCTAAAGCCCTTTGGATTCGTGGTTTGCATTTTATGGCACTCTAATTAAATGGATAGTTCACCCAAAAATGAAAACTCTGTCCACATTTACTTACACTCATGTTGTTTAAAACCTGCATTACTTACTTTCTTCTGGGGAACATAAAATAAGATATTTAAATTACGTAACATTGGGGGCCAAAAACATTTCATTTTTGGGTGAGCTGACCCTTTCAAGGGTGAGGTGTGTTATATTTTACAATACAAATCCCAGCGTAATATATAGTCACCTATAGGCTAATTTACTTGGAAAAGTGTAATAGTGTCTCTTTTTTTTTTTTTTTTACTTTTTTTTTATAACTTTGCTCTGTTTGTTTGAGCAGGTCAGCCAGCCTGGCAACAGCAACATTGGATCAACCAATAGTGTGAGTTTAGGGCGTGGCTATCCGTTTGGCTAACCAATGGCAGATGGAGGGAGTGTTTGAGAAACCTTTTTGAAAACATTTGGGTTTTTTTCCCATTTGATGATGGTCCAGAAATTACACTCTTTGACTTTAAAAACACTTTATGATGGTTATCGGAGGTAGAAGCCAGTCACAAACCACTTCTAAGGTTTTGATAGGCCGCAGCCGGTCTTTAAACCAATGACTGATGCTGTGTTCGGTTCCTAACGGTTCCTCTCAAGTGGCAGTGCCTTTACTGAATATTCTGGTTGATCTTCAAAGGTTGATGATTGCCAGTTGGAGGACTCATCTAGTGTGTGGCCAAAGATTTCAAATGGACTATGTTCCATTCATTTGTTAGTACGTCACTAGTCCACACTTGAAAGGACACTTAGAGCAACCCTCATATCTCATATCAAAACCGTTCAAAAGACCGGTTAAAATGCTAATGGCCCGTTCACACTGAGAACGATAACTACACACACTTTCTGCAAGTCAAACAGTGAAGAGTTTTGTGAATAAGATGACTTAATAATCCTAATTTACATAGAAAGATGTGTATTTGGACTGGAAGAAATAGCAGTGCTACTTCAAAGCATTGAGCTCCTGGTTAAAGACTCTAGAGTCCAAGTCTCACTGGTTTCTCCCCTCACTACCTGTTGAAAGGCAGGTGCATATGTTTTTGTATCGGTTTGTAATAAGGAAGCACACAGGTCTCTTGTCGCTCACCCCAGTGAGCACAGCAGGAGCGTGAGGCGCAGCCCTGATTTCTCAGAGGAGGTATATGCCCACCCTCTATCTCTCAAAATGGGCACTCTCTTGGGACCACTTGCCTCTGCTTGAGTTCTGCTTATGGTAGTATTGTACTAAAGTGTTGTACTTCCTTTTTTGTTTTTAATGTGCTAATTGGTCATAATGCAGTTTGAGTTTTTTTTAAACAGTGGATTTGATGGTTGTAGTATATCTAAAACTTGGTTTAAGTTGAAGTTCTAAAATTACTAAAACTGAAATAAAAATAACCTTAAATAGAAGTATAAAAAAGCTTATAATGACAAAAATGAAAATAAAATATAAAAACTAATTCAAAATATTAATCATTTAAATACTATAATAGTACATCAATAATACTAAAATAACTGAATTTGCAGATTCAGACTTTGAAAATCATTCTGTGTGTGTTTATGGGCTTAGTAGAACTGGTTCTTTATAACTTTAGCAATTAGACAAACTAATTCATCTCATTACCTGTGAGGAATTTACATGTGTGTGTGTGTGTGTGATATAATTTCTCTGATGTGGTGAGGATGTAGAACTTTCATGGACCAAGTTTTGCACCTGGCTGTTTCTGGCTCCTTCCTATACGTGTCTCCCAGGGCTGTCACCGAAATCATCCATTAAGAGACAGAGCCATATATTTTACCATCAGTCCTGCTGATTTCATCAGCCAGATATGATGCCTTACATAAGAGGAAGATAATTATGGCTCTTGCAGTTTGCCATGGAGTGCCAGTTCAAGATTTTCTCTTGTTTGTTGTTGTTCAGCACTTTTAAAGAAATAGTTCACCCAAAATCACTTACTCTTCTTCTTGTTATTCCAAACCTGTATGAATTTCTTTCCTCTGTGCAATACAGAATAAGATATTTATAATTTTTGACTAATCAGACACACATGCATGTGACATTCTAGAGTATGTTAAAGTAACACTCGAGCTGTGCTTACAGAAATGGCTGTCCTAAATAACTTCACAGTGGCCTTCAGGGACATCGTCCAGTTTGGCCAAAGACAATGATTCTGCTTGCTCAACAAGAACAGGAATGATTTGATGATGTTTAAAGTTCTCAAGTTTCTGGTTGTATGAGTAATGACTACATCTTACTCATCACGGCCACTGAGCACAGGCCTAAATTTAAGGATGTACTTGAAGAGTACTATCAATGGGAGACAATCAGCTGTAACTATTGGGACCTGGAAATAACCCTAATTGTATTATTGTCTTGTAGGGCCTATTGGCTTGCTTTCTAAAGCACTTGTTTAGTAATCAAGGCTCGCTAAACAGCTAGCCCAACATCCCAGGGCTATTATGTCTTCCAGTCAGGCTACCAAAATGTATCACCGCCCTGCCCGTCGGCTATCTTGCACCACCTAGTGGCAGAGAATTCATTTGCATTTTCAATTAGCCTTTCTACTGTTTGTTAAGTTCAATGCGAATATCGACCCATGTTTTTACGCAGCAAACACGTAGAGATGTAAATGTGAAAGAAGCTAACATGCCTTCTAAAAATCTAAGCGATAAGAGAGATAAAATTCTTTCCTTGATATTTGTTGATATTTGTGTTTTGAAAATGTTTTTTTATTGTCATTTCGACTCCTATCCAAATTCCCAGATAAAAAATGTTCTTTTTTAATTTGATAGTTAAATTTATTTCGGGCTAACAAAATTTGAAGAGTGCCTGCCCGAAGGGCTATCAGGGATTTTTACATTTTGTGAGCCCTGGTAATGGTAACATTTCTCTGGAGTAGTAGAAACCTGCAGAGTTTATCCAAAGAGTCTCAAAACTGTGGTTTAATATAGATAGAATCTTTTGGTGACACAGTGGCTGATGTTTAGTTATTCATGTATTTTTAGACTCAAAACCATCAAAGTATTGAAGAAACTGAGACAGATGTGTTGGTTGCTGCATCATCCCAGTTGTGATGTAAATTGGCACTAAGTTAACCTAAGTTAGCCATTGACTTCCATAGTATATTTTTCCATACTATGGAAGTCAAAGGCTACTGTCAACTGTTTGGTTACCCACATTCTTCAAAATATCTTCTTTTGTGCTTAACAGAAGAAAGAAAATCATTCAGGTTTGGGACAAATTGAGGAGTAAATGGGTCGTAAATTGAAGTAAATTGAAGTAAATTGAGGAGTAAATAAATTTTTGGGTCAGCTATCACTTTAAAGTTAGTTGAAACATAACTGTGTATAAACTTTTGAAAGTATGTTATTTCATGATTAAGTATATTTCAGCAACAAATTATTTTTACCATAAATTACATGAGGCAAAATAAGTTAGATTCAACCCGAAGAGAATAAATTGAATTTCACATCATTTCCACAACTTTCTACTACTCACAAATTTGAAGGCTGCTATTGGATCGTTAAAGGTAATATTATGCAACTGTGCATCTGCCTTAAAGGGATAGTTCACCCAAAAATGATATTTTGAAGAATGTTGGTAATGCATCAGTTGGTGGTAGCCATTGATTTTCATAATATTGAGGAAAAAAAAACTAGTGCTGTCAAACGATTAACTCTTTCCCCGCCATTGACGAGATATCTCATCAATTAAGAGACAACGCTTCCCCGCCATTGACGAGTTTTTACGGCAATTCGTGTTCTATGTATATTACGGTAAGGAAAGCCCTAGCGCATGTCCTGAATGAGTTACGGGACTTCCGGGTCTTACGGGTCCGAATACAAGACGATCGGCATAAATGGAAGGATCAGAGAACATGTAGATCATATATATATATATATATATATGTAGATCATGTTTTGACCATTTTGAATCTGATCGGGACGAAGTAGTCAGTGTGAGAGAGATGCCTTTACAGACACACAAACATCTCTAGTTGTGTATGGACTGATAACCCGTCAATCTGAATGTGTGTGTGATGATCTCTCTCTCTCTCTCTATCTCTCTCTCTCTCTCTCTATATATATATATGTGTGTGTGTGTATGTACAGTATGTATATGTATGGATGTAGCCTATATGTGTGTGTTTGTGTGTATAAACGTGTTGTGTGTGTGTGTGTGTGTGTGTGATGATCTCTCTCTCTCTCTCTCTCTCTCTCTATATATATATATATATATATGTGTGTGTGTGTATGTACAGTATGTATATGTATGTATGTATGGATGTAGCCTATATGTGTGTGCTTGTGTGTATAAACGTGTTGTGTGTGTGTGTGTGTGTTTGTGTGTGTCTGTCTGTTCTGTTTATTGAATGCAATTTCAGTTATTCATATAATTATTTACAGGTGAAAGAATTTGACATTTGAATGTATTTTGCTTGAAAATGCACTACTTTTATAAAAATGCATTTTTCTCAGTTTTTTGTTCAAAATGTTGTATTTCTGATGAAACCTATGTGCATTCAAGGGGTGATAAAACATGAACACATGAAGATAGAATAAAATAGTTTTTTTTTAATTAAAAGCAGAGGCTTGGTTCTTTATTTTGATATATAATATGTTCATATATTCATAGCAGAAAATATTCTGAGGGCCATCAAATTTAGGTGAAAATCATCAAAAATGCTGGCGGTGGCTGGCAACTTTTTTAAAAAACGCTGGCGGGGAAAGAGTTAATTGCATCCAAAATAAAAGTTTTTGTTTACAAGATATATGTATATGTGCTGTGTATATTTATTATGTATATGTAAATACACACACATGCATGTATATGTTTCAGAAAAATAGGTTGTTTATATATTAAATATATTTATAGTGTAAATTCTATGAATATAAATATAGACATGTAAATACATGTAAATATTTTCAAAATATATACTGTATGTGTGTGTATTTATATATACATATATTATGCAAACAAAAACTTTTATTTTGTATGCGATTTAATCGTCAGACAGCACTAAAAAAAAACCCTATGGGAGTCAAAGGCTACTGTCAACTGTTTGGTTACCAACATTCTTCAAAATATCTTTTTTTTTTTGTTTTCAGCAGAAGAAAAAACTCATAAGGCCGGTACACACCAAGCCGACGGGCAGTTTTTGTTCGTCGGCCGACTAAGTTTTCTCAGTGTGTTCCGCACCGTCAGCTGAAGTTGGTCCTCGTCGGCTTGTTTTCGGCCGATTCGACATATTGAATCGGCGTCGGAGCTCGTCGGTCAGTCGGGCCATCTGATCATTCTGATTGGCTGTTCAGCTGGCGAAACAGTGCACGAGAAAAAAAACCCTGGCCGGGAGTTACGAAGTAAACGATGAAGTCAAGAGGGAGCACACAGAACGCTCATCTTATTTGTTTGCATTTCTCATTCCGATACGTGATTATTTAAAAAAGATATGGCTGTCTGGAACGAGGCAAGTGAAGATGAATTGATTAGGCATTTCTTTTTACCCAGGCGTAGAACGGATGTGCTACTTTGCCATCGGGTGTCGAGCGTCGGCTTGGTGTGTCAGGGCAACTTTAGGAACCAGCCGCTGCCGACGTTGGCCGACCCCGCAGTCTGCTTTCGTCGCCACTAGTTCGTTGGCGTCGGCTTGGTGTGTACCGGGCTATACAGGTTTACAACAACTTGAGGGTGAATAAATGAGAATGATAGGGTGAGAATTTTCATTTTTGGGTGAACTGTCACTTTAAGAACGCACGTTGCAGCCAAATTGATTACATATTTAGTTACAAACTAGCTAGTAGTTACTAAGCCTCTAGTGTGGACTTTGTGTTCCAATTTAAGGATGAACTTAAGAACAGCTGGTGCAACCCTACCCTGCTCTAAACCCCCAGTCAAAAGCAATGCTAACAGCTCATCTTGAAGCAATTTTCTGTCTCTTTAAGACCAGACAGCATCTCTTGGCTTCTTCCAGATGGCATCTGTTGCTGACAATGCTCAGGTGTGATGTTATTTTGGACTGGTGCGTGTCATGACTCATGGCTGATATGAAAAGGAAATTGATCTCATTTCAGTCGCTTTTCTTTCTCCGTGACTTGCTGTCAGTCTCATTTCCAGCCTCTGTGGCAGCGATGTATCCTAGCAACCAGAACTTTTAGAAACTGATTATAAGTCATTACAGGTTGTAAGTTGGGATTGTCAGTGTGCCCCTTTCTGAATGCATGGTCTGATTTAGCGGTAACACATTTTGTTTAGCCCTTTTCCTTTTGCAGACTCATTATAGGGTGGTAAAGCTTGGTTCATGTCCAGCTGCTGAAAGTATACGCATGGAGAATTGTGTCTGAATCAGCGTGCCTTAGTCTTCTCCAGCAGATGCTCTTTGTCCCAGGTGGATCGTAGAATTGCAGACAGCATTGAAGAAAACTGGTAAATGGAGGCATTAATGGTCATTTAAATTGGTGGAGCTGAGATCCAAGCTGAGTAAGACAGAAAAAAACAAAAAAAAACTGAGACAATAGAGTGCAGAAGGCCAGAGGAATGAGCCCTAAAACCCGGAAATGAGTAGGCATTTTTGAACTTCTGGTTCCATCGTCCCAAACCCAAAGTCAGTAGTTTAGGATTTCTTGGTGACATATTACATCTAATATTACATGTAACTAGTAGCTTTACTAGTTAGTGCACACTCCTCAGCTTTTACTTACACAGAAGACTTGACAAGTTATATGGTCTTGTTCTTCCCACCATTTTCCTTATTTCCTCAGAAACACAACATTAGATGGCAATTGATGTTCATGGTGGGTCTTTACATCCTTTTCTAGGGCCCTATGAAATCGGTTTTATTTTTTTCCAAATTCCATTTTTGTTTCCATTTTAATTTTTCTGGATTCTGTTTTTTTCTGTTTTAATTTATCTAGACTCTGTTTTAATGTTTGCTAGAATTTTATTAATCAAAAATCATGTCTAATTAATTTAAATCATGAAATGTACAATATTAAACAGCAGTTTATTAAAAGTTTAACAAAAATTATGTTTTTAGGGTCCTATGAAATGTTTTTTTTTTTTCTCAAATTGTTTTATTGTTACAAAATTCTGCTTTCCGTTAATTTTCTGGATTCCATTTTAATGGTTTCATTAAATATTAATAATCAAAAGCATTTCCAGAAATAATGTGTTGTGTATGTACATTTTTCTGCTAAATAAATTCTGGTAAATATTTTTTCTGGATAATATTCCTTTAAATATACTGTTTTAATAATAATTTTATTAATAGTAATAGTAGTACTATCATTACATTAAGTAGGCCTAAAATTTCTGTCACAGTTTCTTCAAGTAAAACCAAACTTTTATTTTGAAGGGTTGCTGTGAAGACTGTTAGGTTTCTCTATATGATACGATGATAGTTACGGTAAAATGGTCATGAAGTGAATCTCAGAGCAGTTCTAGAGATTATGTTCATGTGTTCAGGCTGAAAACACACCAATTCCGTCCATGTTTTATGCATCATAGAAATCATAGGACCCTACTTTTCTTGTTTCGACAAGCTTCTGTTTTTGATTGGCTTCCAAAATTAAGTGTTGAAATTGACAGGAAATGTCACTGGCACTTGTTCTATAGAGTTACTTCTGTAAGTGAGGGTGAGATTTTTGCATTGGTTTTGTATTGCTAGCTGTTTGGCTAGTTATGTATTCTGTTTGAGGTGACATGAATGGCAGCTGTTTGTCATGCAGGCCAGGTTTGAATGGTGGTTTATTTATATCTGACCAAGGAAGCTGTGATCGGTGGATGAACATAAAGGGATGCAGCCAAAGCCTGCTGCCAGTGACAGGAGTCTTTTGTGTTTGATGAAGTGTTTGAAAGCAGGAGATGCTGCTTTGTGCTCCATTCTGCAGCTACAGGTTTATATACAGGAGGACAAAGGACAGTACAGCATGTGCATTTGAGGTGCTTCTTGTTTAATCGAAATACACTAAAAACAGTAACATTGTGAAATATTATTACACTTTAAATTTCTATTCTAATGTATTTTAAAATTAAATTCCTGTGATGGCAAAATCAAATTTTCAACATCCAGTCTTCAGTGTCACATGATCCTTCCTTGTGGTGCCCTAAAGCTATTCCATGTTTTTCTTTTGTTATTTCTAGTTGACTTTTATTTTTCTGCTTTTTGGAGATTTGAAATGTTTGTTTGTTAGAGTTCCTAGTAAAAGTTCCTCAACAAAACAGTCAGAAGATGGGAAGCCATGGGAAGTCACAACTAGCTCACCCTCTCTCTCTTCGTGGTTTCCTGTACTTTCCTAGTACGCACCGCATGTGATGATGGACTTGCTTCTCAACAGTTGAGGAAGTATGTTCTGTAAGTATATAGTTGTGTGAACATGAGGGAATTTGGTTGTTGTCAACACGTGTGGCCTAACCACAAGAAACTTCCATTGTACGTAATTTTTATTTGTTCATCTTTTTGAATCTGACTGCACTGCTCCTCAGCTCCCATGGCCTTATAAGAAATCAGTGTCCACTGGTTAATGATTCAGTATGTTATCCGGGTATTGTTTAGAAAGTCTCTCTTTCTCTTCTCAACGGATGTTCAGGCGAAGTCTGGCTGGAAAAGCTGCGTTTGATGATCAGCTAGAGCAGACAGGCCGTTCCCGCCTCTGCTGCTCTCTGTTTTCAGTCTCTCTCTCTCTGTGTGGATGAATTTTTAAGAAGGCAACCTTCTTCTGTCTTCTTTATTTTGTGCCCTTACCAAGTGAACCAGTGAACGAAGTGCCATTATTTTGGATGATGTAATTGGGAGTTGATCAACATTTACTTCAAAGATTGTGGGAGGTTGTGAAAATAATTGAAATGTTAAATTTGGGAGATTGAAATGAAGATGTGCCTTCAGAAATTGAAATGTGAATATGTTCTTCTGACTTGAATAAATGTTTCCAAACAGTGTTCAATGTAGATGTAAAATCTGTCGAAACAATCCTTTAGACTTAGCTAGAAATAAAAATGGAGTGGGCTTTCCTTTTTAGTTTTCTAGCATAGCAAACATGTTAAACACAACCCAAGTAATCGCATGGTGACTTAGCAAGGTATCTTCCAAGGACAAGCACTTTTAGAAAACATGTTTAGAAAGTGTCATAAAATTTGGACAAGTTTACTGCTTAGCATCATTTTTGCAGTGGCCTGTTGATGTGATAATTTCCCTCCATTGTCCTCATTGTACAGAATAGCCTGGAGAAAGGAAAAAAAAATAAACATGAAGGGTTTTTATATGTGGATGTTCACGTTCGATTCATGTGCCATATGTCATTAAATTAGCATGAACTGGTTTTGTTTTAGTAAAGCAAACCTGAGTGACTATAAATCGTAAATTTGAGGACTGAATAGAAATGAATATGGAAAATATCATGAATGATACTGAACTTGTCTCTTGGAGGTTAGCTTGAGCAAAGCTCTGGAGGAAATGTGGCTTATCTTGGGAACACTTCTGGCACACTAGCCTCTTATCTTTGCCTGCAAGTGAAGTTGGATTTGCTGCCTTGCTGGGACCTATTTTAGAGATGTATTGCCAAGTGAATATGGAAGAAATACATTCAGCCCAGGAGCAGAGATGAGGAGGCGTCTGCTGGCAGGCTGTTATATGTGCATTGGAGGTGTTGTAGAGTCACACAGGTGAGAAATGAAGTACAGAGTAGATTCCCATGGGAAACGACAGGTGCCACACGCAAATTTGGCAGGCCCGACTTGACAGGCTTGTTCCTTGGATCAAATATCTGCATAATTCTTACCTTTGACTTCCAATTTTTCTCAAAGTTCTTTAACTAGTTGTGCCCAGTATATTGGCAATGTGTTATTGGCTAACAATAACTAGAAGTTTGCATCATTGTTTTTAGTATTGTTTTTTTATGCTTTGTGTGAGCTTGTTTCAATATGAATCGTCTGCGTTAACAGTATTTAATTTTCCGTATTCATTGTTTCATGAATAATAAAACACGTTGATATATTGAAGGCTGTTGACCTGATGATTCTCACATTCCAGCTGCTCATTTTAATTGTTTACTTGGCAGATGGAGGTCATTTATTGCTGTTTATTCTGTGCCTCACGTCATGAGCGTTGTATTAAAAGAAGTTTAACTTCTAAAAGATTTTCTGGACCATTAATTCTGCAGCGCTCCAGTGTTTTTTTTTTGATCATCGCACGTTAAACATCTGTCTTGTCGAATTTAATAAAATGTGTGACTATATTTTGAGTGTTTTTACTGACTAATTATTGGTATTGACAATAACACGCTACTCGGTAATCCATTACAATAAGTTCTATTTTTGATGCATCCATATCTTTTATACTGTAATTATGTGTGTATGATTATGGTTTACTGAATGTCTGTGTTTGCTGATACAGATTATCATTGATGCACTGTGAATAAACTCTATAGTCTCGCATAGCCAGACCTTCAGACTGACGTGCTGAAGGTTTGGAATCCATGGGAGCTTTCATTGGCCAAGGCCCGCCCATGAGGCTGTTTGACCGACATGTCAAACAACCAATCACAGTTTATTTTTTCAGTGTCACGTTTCGGGGCATGGAAATGTCGCCACAATAACAGACCGGTGTGTAAAACTCTCGGACGTATTTTAAAGATTCTGTGCCGCGAACTTTAAATATTTTACATACTTTTGAAAATCCAGCGTTTAGTTGATCCTGTTAAGTGCTCGTCGTCACAGTTGTAAACTCGACGGCTTTCTTCTTCCATGAGGGGGTTTGGCGTCACGGCATCTTTGTTTCCAGGCGAAACGTTAAAGAACGCGACACACAAGTCTCCCGGAGATCCTGTATAATTCAACCAATCTGATGACGACATCGAAACTCCTGAAGTGTTTCCACTTTTGTATGCCATATGCATCAGATGTTTAGCCAACGGTCTGTGGGTGTGATGTCTGAGGCTGAGACTAGATAAACTCTGACTTAAGACAGAGCGTGTCTGGAACAGTTCTACTAAAACATGACGCAACTGTACTGGAACCTGTGTGTAAGTCTGTATGAGAAAGCGATAAAGTGCCCATATTCTAGTGGGCATCATTGCAGACATAAGGTTTGGGAATCCAGGGGCTCACTGTGTTTTTTGGATTCAAATTAGACCAGTCTATATTTTTAGATCGTTTAAAAAAAGTTATAACCAGTCTTGGAGAAAAAAAATAGATGAATAACTTCTAAGACTTGTGTAATAGTTTATGCAACCAGCCACAGGACTGGTTACTTGCTCCATAACTGGGCCCTGAAGTTCTTGTGAGGGTGATGGGAGATTGAGATCTGTGTAAAATCATGCCTGTGTAGAAATATGTGTCTGACCTGTTAATGACAGTCTCAAAAGAACAGCATTCCACAGTGCCACAGGAGCTGTCAGTGAAGTTTAATGTCCCTCCTCAAAGCCGATCTGCCTCCCTTTGGCGAAGTTGCGCTCTTTTGAGCAGTTGGTTGCTTGGATACCAAATTGTGAGGCCCAAGCGGAGCAGTGACATGTAGTCAAATGGAACAAGTCTTGTTTACCCCCTGCTTTGTTAATGGAGCAGCTGCTCTATCATAAAACATAAGCACATTTGAGACAGTTTTGCTGTAGGGTGTAGCAGCTAAAAAGAGTAGCTCAGCAAATAAAAGACATTTGTTTTAAAGTTTGGACGTGCTGGGCTTCATGTGCTAGGGACTTTCTTTCTATTTTCGAGTGTATATTGTGAAGGACCTCAAAAGAAAAATAAAGACCAAGACTAATTGAATTTGTTTGGCCATGCTGCACTTTTGATTTTTTTTAGTTTAAGTTTTTTTTTTTTTTTTTTTCTCTCTGCAGGTTGTGTTTGTTAATTCTTTTCAAAAGTATCTAATTAGTTCAAAAACCCTGCACAAAAAATACCAAAAAATACCATGATATTACAATGTTTTTTAGATACTATGGTAATGCCATGATGATTTTTTTTCTTAATGTTATATATGTATACACACACACACAGAAAACATGTGTATGTAATTATATAATAAACAAATAATAATGTGTAACTTTATTTTTTGTATTCCCCTTTGTATGTGTGTGTTTTTTAAACATCCTACTTGCAATAATAGCTAAGAAATGTGCTTGTTTTGCCATTATTTTTTTTAGATTGTTAATATCTCAACCCATAACACAAAATGTTCAATTCAGATTAAATATTTTTGGTGCTGCTTTTTAGTTTTATTTCTTATTTTGAATGTAAAAATTTTTTTTTCTTGCAAGCCAAAATTTGTCTTAATAGAGCATTCTTCCTATTCCATGTATTTTGTTGTGATTCTGTGCAATATTCTATTTGAAGTTCAGAGCTCTAGGAAAAACAGAGGAAGGATCAATGTCTTGCATTTCTTTCATCTTTGCCAGGAATCTCTGCCAAGGCTCTTTGTCATCGTTAAACCTGACTGGCAGTGCCACAGATAGCTTAATTGCTCTAGGTTTCGTATCGCTTATTGCAATGATATTGATTACCATTTGAGTGCTTCGAAGTGATTGTGTGTGTCTTCCTTTTTTACTGAAGAGCTCAAATGAGTGCCTAACCTCTGTTTTTATGCTATACCAGTAATATATTGCATTCCCATGATGAATTATAGAAGTGAGCCTCTTTCTGCAGTATTCATTTACTTAGAGGACTCCTGTACCCAAGCTTGACTCTACTGGTCAAATCTTGAATCATCATGCAGCATGTTTTATAGGTTGTGACACTTTTTCTGAGCTGGTGTCTTCTACAGATTATTTACACACATCCCCTGTATATTTTCCTGTTTTAAGGCTTGTTAACTAACGGCTACAATGAAATGGTGTATGATTAAACTTGGACGTATGTCTCTAGTGAGCTAAAAACGTGCTCACATTTGAGGCTCTGAGGGATCTAGAGGGCCATCTGTAGGAATGGCCCTCTAAGCCCATTGGAATTAGCTATTTTAAGCCTTCAGTTTTAGGGCCATCACATAAATGGTGAATAGACTTTAGTCAGCCTACGCCTTATTTAATAACTCACAAACCAAAATTGGGCTGTTGTATCAAGTCTGAAGCAGGTTTGACAGGATAATGCAACAACCATTAAAACTCTTCCATAAAAGTTTGTATAAAAGGCTGTCAAGCTTCTTTAGCCTACCGCTAAAGGCTAACGAAATTGAATGCTATTCAAAATATCGATGCTAATTTTCACGTCAAATCTTTATGTCTCCCATTCAAACATTAGCTGGTGTTAGATTTGTCAGAATGAAAATGGAAAGTCCAACTATAACCAGTTTCTGCTGGTTCAAGCTGGTTTAAAGCGGTTAATCAGTTGTTGGGACCAAGGTCCGTTCATCTTGGTGTACCTAGAGCTGGTAGACCACCATGCCTATTTTGGGGATCTGGTTAAACTGGTTAGCCCTGTTCCAAGCCATATCTTGACCTAGTTGACTGGCATGGCTTCTTTTTTCCACTGAGTTCAATGTATTGTTTCCTTTTATGGTATTTTTTTCTTTTCTAAGTGATACCGCAGGACCTCCACGCACCTGATGCTATTTTTAGCCTCAGAGTCTATGCTACGTGATTATCCATAATAACTACCTGAGCGTAGCCAAGGATACTGACTGTAAACATGACTTGCCGGTTGATTTTCCGTTTCATTGACCAGAGACGCTTTATAAAAACACTTCTCCGGTCACGCGTCCTCGTCACTCTATTTGTCATCCTTCTGTTTTGTAAATGAGTGTTGGTGTTGGCTACAAGGCTACTGGGAGGTTTACAGTACACGCTAAAGCTGTTCATATTTCAATGAATATAGATAAGCTTTTTAACAATACAGATTAACAAAATGAAGGCAATAGAAGTAGTGTATAAAAATCTATGCAAAGTTACTTAAATACCGGTTTATTCACTTAATATGACCATTTAACATGACATTAGTATGTGGTCTGTGGTATTTTGATAGAAATGTTGAAGATTCATACTAAATCTGTTAAGTGTAGACCTTATTTGTACTACTATGGCAGTTTCTTCATTTGGTTATATGACTGTAATTAACCATGTAAATGCCTAACCAGCCATGTTAGGAGGATAGTTTCAGACCCAAGTTGGCCTTCGAGCCCAGCCAGGTTTCTACCAGCTGGTATTCCAACTTGCCAACCATCTAAATCAGTGGGTCTCAACCTTTTTGACTCCAGTGCCCCCTTTTGTCCAAGAAAATAGTCAAAGGCGATATAATATACATACATCTGGTACTTTTCTTGCAATAAAAATAAATGAATAAACTCAAAAATAGTGTTTTTATCAGAATTTACCCCATCTGCCTGGTTGAGAAGCATTGATCTTTGCCTTCAGTGGCAGTGATGTGGAAGAGAAGGATATTTACACCAACATGAAGGTTTTTGAATTGAGGAGTTGTGGACCAGTTTAAACCCTCATGTATATGTGTGTGTCTTTTGTATACGTTTCCTGTACCTATATTTTGCCTGTTTATTGACATTTCCTGTTTGAATACCCAGCTCTTAACGGTGTCACTTTTAGAAACCCATGTTTGAACTTTAATTCAATGTGATCTTAGTACTCGTCCTTCATGTTAGTACACATTTCCCCTCAAATATAAAGGCTGGTTTACATTTTACTGAGATATTTACAGAGCACGCAGTGGCCAGGCTCTCTAATATTGACCCTTAATAATTCATTCCCTGTTTCTCTTTCTTCACAAATGTTCCTTTCCTCATATATTTTTCTCTCAGCTGAATGGCTGGAGGTGTCTGTGGAAACTAAGCCAGATGGCTGGCGGCAAAGAGAAATGGTTTAGAGCCACAGGGGGACAAAATCTGTCATCACTGTCTCTGTGTCCTTACTGCTGAGACTCATAGTGCTATTCAGACTGGTAATCAGAAGTGCCCTCAAAACAAGAGTATTTGTGTGGTCTAGATGTTTATAAAAAACATAACACTTCAGTATATTCTCACTAGTAACTAGTTGCTTATTAGCATGCCTGTGTCACGTCCTGCTGGTGTGCCTTGAATGGCCACCAGATGTCTCTGTCTGTTGAGCACATGGCTTGTTGTTGTGGTTGGTGCCATGTGCTCTCCTGTCTATTGTCTGACCCCGCCCTCTTGTTATCTAATTATTGTTTCAGTTCTATCACCTGTGTCTGTCTCGTTACCCTGTTAATTTGCTCCCTTTATAATGTCCTTGTGTTTGCAGTCCCGTTGCTGTTTAGACCCATTATTGTCAGGGGTGTCACGTCGTGTCTGTGGCCTCTGCCTGTCTGCCTGTTTTTCCCCCTCGGGGAGGTTTATGGTAGTTTTTGTTTCTTTTGTCAATAAAGACCCACATCATTATCTCCAGCACTTGAGTCATCGCCTCATCTCTCCGCCAGGCACCGTGACAGAGAGCGAAGCAGCCGCGAGGACTCAGCGGAGATGGGGGCTTCCTTTTTCCATCTCCACCACGGACAGTGGTCCACCCGCTTGCTGTGTGGCCCGGCATGTCAGCTCTCTCGCTATTTCCGTCAGCAGGGCCACTGACGTGAGGAGTTGGCATGCCGTTTTCTTAATGAGGTGGACCATCTGGATTATAATGGCTGATATTAAGAAGGTTTTCCAGCACCTGCCTCGATGTTACTCTCAGCCCGTGAAGATGGAAGAAGCTGAAGTCTGAGCTTCTGGGACTTAGGTGTCGTGTTTACCATCGTGGGGGAGCCTGAACTCCCCCCAGCAGAAGTTCCATTCCACTGGCAGCCCCTCATTCCATCTGCAGTCAGTGGAAACCCCAGCACCCTCCTATGACCCGAGAAACGGAGGAGGAGGGAAGGGGACCGCCTCAGCATCCTCGAGGCGGCCAGAAGTGCGTTGCAGCGCCCCCCAGAAGCGGCGGTGTCCGCTCACGGGGGCTTCCGAGGGCGGCGGTGTCCGCTCGCGGGGGCTTCCGAGGCGGCGGTGTCCGCTCACGGGGCTTCCCGAGGCGGCGGCGGTGTCCGGCTCACAGGGCTTCCGAGCGGCGGTGTCCGCTCTGAGCTTCCCGGCGGCGGTGTCCGTTCACGCTCTCTCCGAGGCGGCGGTGTCCGCTCACGGGGCTTCCGAGGCGGCGGTGTCCGCTCACGGGGCTTCCGGGGCGGCGGTGTCCGCTCACCAGGCTTCCGAGGCGGCGGTGTCCGCTCACCAGGCTTCCGGGGCGGCGGTGTCCGCTCACAAGGCTTCCGAGGCGGCGGTGTCCGTTCACGCTCTCTCCGAGGCGGCGGTGTCCGCTCACAGGGCTTCCCGGCGGCGGTGTCCGCTCACCACCGGGCTCCCGGCGGCGGGTGTCCGCGCTGCTTCCCGAGGCGGCGGTGTCCGCTCACGCTCTTCCCGAGGCGGCGGTGTCCGCTCACCAGGCTTCCGAGGCGGCGGTGTCCGCTCACGTTCTTCCCGAGGCGGCGGTGTCCGCTCACGCTCCCCCAGAGGCGGCCGAAGTCGCTGCAGCTCCCCCAGAGGCGGCCGAGTAACGGCTCCCCAGGCGGCAGTCGCTACGCTGTGCCCCTGGTGGAGGCTGATGATGCTATTGCATTCCGTTCCCGGAGACGGAGGCGGAGGAAGAGGCCTCTCTCCCAAGGGCCAGGGAGGCCATTCTGGTGCCTCCCCAAGCGCCCTTGCCCTGACGAGGCGCCCCAAGCCACCCTTCAGCTGACGCTGTGCTATTGCCCTGTGGCCCCCAAGCGCCCTGCCCTAGCGGCGCCCCCAGCCACTGCCTGGCCCTCCAAGCGCCCTGCCCTGACGGCCCCCACAGCGCCTTGCCCTGACGGCGCCCCAAGCGCCCTGCCCTGGCAGCGCCCCAAGCCTTGCCCTGAAACGGCTTTCCAATCTCTGTGTCCTGCAGGCTCCGCCCAAGCTCAAGTTCCTTGCCCTGCCGGCACCACCCTTGCGGCCTGTCATGCGGCCGGCCCTTTGGCTTTCTGAAGCACTTGAGCCTGCCTGGTCTGTCCCTCGGCCCATGCCCGGCTACGAAGCACTAGAGCCGGCCCTGACTGTTCCTCCGGATCCGCCCTGGCCTCCTGCTCGGCTTCTGTCTCCAGGTCCTCTGCCACTACATGGGCCTGGCCCACCAGCCCTCCCCCTGATCCACCTTTGGCCCACCTCCCTCACTGACTTTTGATTTAGTTTCCTGTGGAGCATCTGGAAGCTGCTCCTTAGGGAGGGGGTGGTGTCACGTCCTGCTGGTGTGCCTTGAATGGCCACCAGAGGTCACTGTTTGTTGAGCACATGGCTTGTTGTTGTGGTTGGTGCCATGTGCTCTCCTGTCTATTGTCATTACATCCCTCTTATTCTCTGGTATTGTTTCAGTTCTATCACTGTGTCTGTCTCGTTACCCCGTTAATTTGCTCCCTTTATAATGTCCTTGTGTTTGCAGTCCCGTTGCTGTTTCGTCGTGTTGTCAGAGGTGTACGTCGTGTCTGTGTTCTCTGCCTGTCTGCCTGTTTTCCCCCCTCGAGGAGGTTTATGTTAGTTTTTGTTTCTTTTGTCAATAAAGACCCATCATTATCTCCAGCACTTGAGTCCTCGCCTCATCTCTCCGCCAGGCACCGTGACAGCCTATTGTTAACATATTGGCAGTTTATTAGTACTTATAAAAGCACGTATTCTGCATGACCAAACTAACTATTAATAAGCAACAAATTAGGAGTTTGAGGCAAAAGTCATAGTTAATGGTTTGGTAATAGCGAGAATTGGACATTAAAATAAAGTTTTCTCAGCTTTCTCAGTTGACTCAGCTGGTGGTTTGATGTCAATATATGGCGCTCATAGAATAAAACTACTTTTTCTAGAATATATCAGATATGAGACTTCAAATTGTGTGAGGGTACGCGTGAATGATGTTTTCCAAAAGTACTATTAATTATATATCAAACTTTTTAATTAGGAGTGAGAACAGATGAAAATGTGGTAAACGTGAGGTATTGATTTGAGGTGATGTGCATTAGGGATGCGCGGTATACCGGTACTGGAAAAATACCGGTATATATTATATTTCAAACGGTACGATATCATAATTTTGCTCAATTCGGTATTTCATATGCTGCAGTTGCGAAATGCACCTGTAGGTGGCAGTGCTTCCCAAATTGCTGCGCAACCGGTAAATGTGACAACAGAACAACGCGATGGATCAAACAGATTAAAGTCTTATCAACGCACTCGAAATTAAAGAGAACAGCAGAAGTGAAATATGGCATTACTTTGGATACAAAACAGATGACAAAGGTGAACGAACCGACGTTACTGCACCTGTATGCAAGCGTTTCTATAATCATGTTGCCACAGGGACACATCAAATCTTTAAGCATTTGTCGCTTGCTCATCCTGATCTTTTCAGAGAATTAAGAGATCAACAGATGAGTGCATCATTCATAAATTCAGATTTAATTTGAACTTTTATTTACAACTGATCACGCACATACAGATGTAATACAGTAAGCTCAAACGTGCGTGTGTGACATGCTAGAAACAGTGAAGTTTTGGTCACGTAATATGCACTTGCATTTCATACAATCGAATATTAATTGGATTTGAACTGAGCAAGAGTTTTGCTATATTAATTTTAGTATCAATGATATGAAGGGAATGTTTCTGACGTGGCTGCCGATCGCTAATATAGACGGCCGAAGAGTGAGATTTATATTTAATGCTTTTTCTTTGGCTGAGTCTGAAATCTGAAAATAATCTGAGAGAGAAATAATAGCATTGATTTTGATCATTACTTTGACTGTTAGAATATTGCACTTTACAATGGCTTGTTGTTGCATTAATTGCGTTACTTCAGTTGTATTTTTTTTCTTCAAACTCAGTCAAAATGTAACCTATGTTCCCGGTAGGTTTTCTGTTACATTTCGAGACATTTTGTTTGCACTGTGTGTTTGCACTGAAAAGATAAGAAGATTTGAATATATTTTCATCTTATTACTTCAGTTAGCCTATATATATATTTTTTTTTTCTCCAACATCAAAATGTAACCTATGTTCCCTGTAGGTTTTTTGTTAGTATGATACAAAGGTATTAAGATAGGAATCTGCTATTATTATTATTATTATTATTATTATTAATAAAATTGTATTAAATTCACTTATCTTTTGAGGCTGGTTATTTGTCACCTATGGTATCGATTTAGTATCGATACCGAGGTATTACATTCTGGTATCATACCGAAGCCAAAATTATGGTATCGAGCCATCCCTAATGTGCATACTGCTCATTTGCATAGTTCAGGAAACACTGTCCATGTTTGTGTCACCTAATCGAATGCTATAACTTGAGCACTGACTCATTTTTGTTTTCACTACCTAGTTGGTAAAATTTAAGAAAGATTGTCTTCCAGGCATTGCTCTGTTTTCAAACTGTGTGAATCTTAGTGCATGGTTATGTTTAATTAGGGTTTAATGTCCCAGATTAATTGAGTGTAATTCTGTGGTTTTTTTAATGGCTCTAAAGTGACCACAAGTGCTGGTCGATGTCAGGTCACTCGTGAAAGAGCTCTCAGAGATATAACAATAGCGAAATGGGACAGGGACATCATCTCCATAAATCTGCCTGACCACAATCACTTACAGTTGTGCGTGTGTGTGCGACAGATTTATCCTGGCAATAACAATGCTTCCTGTGATACAGAAAGCGTGGGGGATGCAAAGAAGCAGCCAGTGAGCTATTGTTTATGGCCCACTGTTGACCTGCTTATGCAGAATGGGAAACAATGGCTGCCTCTGTACAGTATAGCCGCCTGTAACGTTAAGGAGATGTGCAAGGTTTCGTATCGAGGCAGGACACGTTTCCAGCAGTTGAAACATCTCAGTCCGGGAGATCCAAAATGAAAGTGACAAGCACCTGAAGGGAACAGAGGAGGTGAGAGGTGTCTCCAGGGAATGACAGAAATAGACCAGTGAAAACAAACCAAAATCCTTCTGATTGAAGTTTCAATAACATTCCCCAAGGTTCTATGCTAAACGTAGAGCTATTGTCATCTCTCCAGCACATTTTCTGACATTTTATAATATATGTATAGTTTCAGTGATAGAATGTGATTTGTAAATCTAAATAAAAACAAAAGAAAAGAGAATTGACTTTTTTATCTTTGGTAATATATTAAAGGCTGAGCTTAGCTGTTGCTAACTGAAAATGCATAAGGGAACATTTTAATTGGACTATTTTTAGCTTTAATGATATAATGTTATATGTATTATAAAACAGATAGTTCCAGTCCTTAAGTCTGATTGGCTAAGCCACATTCAAAGCCATTGTAAAATACTCTATAAACACATTTGTGATTGTGACACATTTGTTTATTAAGCTGCAGTCATGCTCATGCTAAACATTAAGCACTCAATTTCTACAGAAGCTGCATTGATCCGAATATGACATCACACGGATAAATACTAAAGTATAGCTTTCTTCAGCAAGTATAGACATTCTTGGATGAATCTTACTGTAAGGTATTGCCAGCAAAGCAAGCGGCATAATCAAATATTGGTGTAAAGTATCTTAAAGTAAAGGAAAAAAAGAAATAAATATAAGTAAATCCAGTCACGCTATTTTTCAAAATGCTTGTCTAGTCCGCCCATATTTCAAATAGATTTGAGACAAGATGGGCTACGCTTATTGTAAAGGACATGCTTTGTCCCTGTCATGTAAAATCTGAGGAGTGAACTAAACTAGAGTAAAATGAATGGAGAGTGAGAGATAAATAAAGCAGCACAGAGTCGGGAAGGCGGAGTTATTTTAAGCTGATGATTGATTGTTTCTTTGTTGAGCTGCAGCTCATTTGCATGGCAGCAGGCACATGAAGATGACCTCACTCTTACTTTATCATTCTCTCTCTCTCTCTCTCTCTCTCTCTCTCACTCACACACACACTCACTCACACACACACTCACTCACACACACACACACACACACACACACACACACTCTCACACACACACACTCTCACACTCACACTCTCTCTCTCTCTCTCTCTCTCTCTCAAGAGAGTCAGACAGAAGGCCACTGAGCAGCAGGAAGAAATGTAGTGTATCTGTTTCTCCCCAGCTGAGGCTGTATTTCCAAATAGCATACCATACTACTCATACTATTTTTGCAATATATACATTTTGCAGTGCACACTGTGCATATTTTCTGTGTGCATATGCAATACCTGTATGACCTTCTACCTTGTGCAATAGTGTGTCCCACAATGCAGTGCACTTGAATTGACCTCACATCGCCAAATCTCCCTGAATTATTATTATTTGCCAAAACAGGAGACTTTTTGTTTTTACTTGATAAAAACACTTAAGTACGATGGCCCAGTAGTGCACAACACAACGAAATTTCCACAACACAATGAAATTAGTACAACACAACAAAATTAGTCATGTGCGTTGTGTTATGGAGATTTTGTTGTGTTGTGCACTATTGAGCTACCATACTTAAGTAAAATATTAATTAAACATATCAATTTCCTATGTGATAACTGTTCATTTCTGAACTAAACATGCAATTTAATGTGAGGTCCTATGTCAACAATGTAGCATACTACATTTATTTATTTATTTTTTTTTAGATTACTCAGATTATTATTTTTTCTTTTTTAGATTTTTTTTTTTACTTGCCTTATAGAAAGTATTGATATGCAATTTATTTAATCACCATATCTTTTTTTATACTATGATAACCATTTTTTAAATGGGTTATTATGGCATCCTGTATACAGTATAACAACAGTTGTTTTGCTCACAGTGGCATGTAAAATCTTATGTAAGTAAAATGTTCTGGAAATTAAAGGAAGGGCGAGAGACTATGATTCAACACAGCAGCCTACTGTACATACTTTATCAGATTAGCCTCAAAAAGTAAAGGAGACTGTAACGTTCAGGTCCAGACATGACTTTGTACAGTAAACATTGACGTCAAGTAAAATTAAACACTTTTCATGGGTTTCTGAGCACAAGCCTCTGCTCTTATCACTTTGAATTTGTTTCACAAGGTGGTTGGGTGTGCACAACCTGGTTAGTGCATGCATTTGTCATCCATTGTGATGCCCTCCCTACGCTTAGTGTCATAAAACCCAAATACAAGTTTCTGTAGCATCACAGAATTCTTTGAAACCATTGATTTCAAAGGAAACGGTGCCTCGCAAAGGCTGAGGGGTAATACGGATGGGATTGCAAAAATGCTTTATATGTTATATAGTGTATAAAAATGAATTTAATCAGAGTACACACAGCAGCTTTTGAATGGCAGTCAATTTTCTCTTCTCATCCTCTACTTTATCCTCATCGTAAAATGCATTTATGTTGTGTTAATGTCAGCAGTTTACATTCAGTGTTAAAGCCTTAATCCTGATGTACTGGAAGACTTACATTTGAAGATTACATGGAGATTAGTTTTGATTTTGAACCTTTCTAATTTATTTGGTTCTTAAGTTGAGTTTAACTAATTGTTGACCTTTCCTCTTGATCAGTGTAAAATTAACCTCCTGTCTCCCTCATTAGGTGAACTTTGTGGTATGCCAGCTCTTCGCCCTGGTCACGGCCTTCTGGTTCAGACTCTACTTGCACCCTAGCAAGACAAGTCCCTTCATCCGGCATGTAGTCGCCACTCTGCTGGGCTTCTATTTGGCCCTCTTCTGCTTTGGCTGGTGAGTGCTTGTCCGCTTCATCCCTCACATATCTCAGGTCTTCCATATTGATCCATAGCAGGGTCATTGATAGCTGGTTAGCGAGCCATTCAATTTATAATGAGGCAGTGGAGTGCTGGCAGAAGACCAGAGTCTCCTCAGCAGCTGTGGAAACTAAGAGACGCAGTTTGTCAGCCTATATTTATCGATACTTACCTGCTGCTTGTTAGTTGATCTTGAATTGGAGCATATTATAACAAAAAAGCTGCACTGAGATGCATGGAAGTAGTTAATATATAACCTGTTATCAGATGTATACTCAGTTTTGATGTGATCTTTAATAGTTTGTTTTCCAAAACCAAATGGTTTTGGTATGTTTCTTGGAATGGTTGATTCTGCCTACAACATGATGAACACAAAGTAGGATCAAAAAACCACGGTGAGAGTAGTTTTTTTCCTGATTGTTGACAGTATTTTCTGAGTAATGGAGTGATAAATAAGAGAAATCCAAAAAAATCCCCTCTGTAAATACATTTAACTGTCTATGTCAATAAGATGAAACAAGAATTTTAAACCTGGCTTTATTCAGTGTTTAGATGTCTGTTCTGGATATGTATGCAAATTAGAGCACATTTAACTAGATAATAAATTTATTTGCATATTTAAACAAAACATTTTAGAAAACTGTAATACAAAACAGTTGTATTAGAAAAGTATGATGATGTCTATTAGCTATTAGTTATTATGGGTAATGAAAGATTCATATTTTGGTTTTGGGAGTCCCCAACAACAGGTTGACATGCACGCAAGGTCAAAAAACACATTCATTGTCTTATAATAAGCATTTATTTTTACCTTATTTGCTCAACGACTCCCAAACGATTCGCTCAACGATTCATTTTTCCAAACCCCTCCTTTGCGTGATGCTAATCTGTGGTGATTGGTCGATTGGTCTCATTTCCATTTCATCATGCCTGTAATCAATGTCTGATAAAGCAGTGTTTGTGAGCTCAGTGCTGCTTTGTGTACAGCGTTACCGGGAAAACCGCTAGTGGCAAAGAATGAATTTGCATTTTTATTCAGACCAATGCGAAAAGACCAACATGTGGGCGGGCGATATGCTAATGTTTCATGTTGACGTCAACATGAAACGGATTGGGATTCGTTTTAAAAACAACTCGTTTCAGTGATTCAGAGTCGACTCTTTCTTTTGAGAGACAATAACTTTAAACACGGTGCACTTTCAGATTTAAAATTTTGCAGGATGTGTTCATTCACTTAGAGCTGTGTTACACACTGCATGAAAGGTCATTTTCAAAAATCCATAATAGGGGCACTTCAAAAATTTTACCCTGTTAACCTGTGGTGTCTTGCCTTAAAGGGATAGTTCACTCAAAAATAAAAATTTACCCCATGATTTACTCACCCTCAAACAATTCTGGGTGTGTATGACTTTCTTCTTTCAGATGAATACAATTGGTGTTATATTGCAAAATCTCCTGGCTCTTCCAAGATTTATAATAGCAGTGAATTGTGGTCAAGATTTTGAAGCCCAAAAAAGTGCATCCATCCATCATAAAAAATGCTCCACATGGTTCAAGGGTGGTAAATAAAGGCCTTCTGAAGTCAACTGATGCATTTGTGTAAGACAAATATCCATATTTAAAATGTTATAAACTGTAATGTCTAGTTTCCGCTAACTGTCGTATGCGCGTTCACGAGAGAGTGGCGTTCCAGCGGATGATGTAGGACGTAGGCATTAAAAGAGAAACCAAATACAAATAGATTCTGAAATTCATAGTATTTTTCAACTTTTTTCATATGTTTTTGTACTGATAAAATAATTTGCACTGACACATTTTATAATAAATTAAAAAATGCTAAGTAAAAGCACTTTCACCAGTAGTTCAACAGCTTTTCAGCCTCTGTATGTTGACCAAATTACATAACTATTCACTTTTTTTTTCTTTTTTTTTTTTTTTTTGTCAAAGTGTGATAAATTGTATCAGTGGGAGTCACGTTTAAGCTGACACTTTCTGAAAAACCTCTAACCATAAGGAGCGGTCTATTACAGATCTCTGAACAGAGGTCAGTCCAGCCAAATCACACAGGAAGTCATTATGCAATAAACATGATGGCAAGAAGAAAGACCTCTAAACGGTGACATTACCCAAGACATAGCGGACACTAATGTGTTGTTTATGCCTTCTTGAATGCCTTTACTGTAATACTACCAATTTGTGAGTGAAGTATCGTCTGTTACTACCAAATTAATTTAACGAATGTTGTGCATCTCAAAAATGTCTGCTCTATTTATGTGGCAGCCTGTCAGGGGATTTCCCCTCAGCTGTTCTAATGTGATTTGCTATCATCGCATACTCAGAGAGTTTGCCTTTCTCTCTGCACCCCACTCTGTCCAGCAGAGACTTTACTGATACATTTGTTTGCTGTCGGTCAACATCAAATCCTATTTGGGCTCATTTACTTTCAAAATGTGTGTTCCTGGTTTTACTGTGTGGGATTCATGAGCACATGTTTTTGGACAGGAAAAAAGCTTCATAATCTCTCATCAAAATGCAATAGCTTGCTCCACCCCACAAACAACTTTCCTTTTTGGTGTCACATAGGCAGTGCAGACAAATGGTTAAGATAGTTCTTTCACAATCCAAACGATTCCAGATTGATAAAATCTAGTCCCCACATCTTTCTCCTATTGGATGGTGTTGATTACAGTCTTTTATGTATAAGGTCTACTCCTTTTGTGGCAATTGTCTGTTTGGAGCATGTTTTTTGCAGCGGCTGAACATGGTAAGATATTGTAAGTGCCCACAAACGCATTATTTTTGATTTGCTAATGTCGTGTCACTCTTATGCAATATAGAAAATGCAAAAAAGGCAAAGCCAGATATACACTGAAAGCAAGCAGCATGAGATTTACAACACCTCCATTTGAAGTGTAGACACAATGGAAATAAGCAATATAGTTACTGTCTTGATTGAGGTATGTATAAAGCAGCAACTCAGATGTGTAGTTTGCATAAAGATACAGCATATGTATTGTCCATCCATCCATTTTACTAACGGCTTGTCCTGCATAGGGTTTAGTACGGTGGCCGAGAGAGCTCAAGGCGCTGCAAATAGAAACACCTGCAAATTAAGAAAACAACTTCAATTTGACAACACACGCGCTGCAAATGTTCACAACGCAACCAAATAAAGAAACACACAGCAAGTACTCACAACACAACCAAAGAAAGAAACACACTGCAAATAAAATTATTTGGTTGTGTTGTGAGCATTTGTAGCACCTGGTGTCAAATTGATGAAGATGTTTTCTTGATTTGCTGGTGCTTTTTCTATTTGCATGTGTTTTCTGAAGTTGCAGCGCGTCAGCCACCGTAGTTTCAGGGATGCTGGAGTCTATCCCAGTGTCTCAGGCTGTAAGCAGGGAAATACATGGATGGATGCTCAGTCCATCACAGCATATGTATTTTGTCTTTAAAAGTAAATTATTCAATGTTTAATTATACAATATAACTTTATACCCATATCCACTTGAAGTTTGATCCAAGCCACAATAATATTCAAGGAAATGTGATCAATATTTTAATCTAGATTAAATATTGTTCAAATTAATTGATTTTTCTAGATTAGAATTTATTAAAAGTGACCCTAGTTAAAGAATCATTCTTATATCTCTGCAAAATCAGAATTTTTTTTAAAATTATAAAGCGATGTAAGGTTATATTTGTCACTTTTGATTTATAATATATAATATAATATAATATAATATATCACTGAAAAAATATATAATCATTACCAGTATAATATCTAATTTATTTTCGGCTAATTAAGGTACTCTTATAGTTTTTTATTAATATTTTGAATTAGTTTTTATTTTTTCATTTGTTTTATTTATTTTTTATTTATTTAAATTTTTCGTTTGCATTTTGTTGTTCTTATCAAGTTTTTTTTTTTTTTTTTTTAAATGTCTGTATAGTTTTTATTTATTATTTAGTATTAGTTTTAAGTTAACTATAATAACCCTGGGCATGATTACAATATTAAGAGAATTCACTGAGGATCAATGAGGATTTTTGTTATATACATGCAACCATATCATTTTCATGGACAGAAACTATAAAAACGTTTGTACATGAACATTATGGAATCTTATCTTATTCAGCAGCATATTTCTCTCCTGTTCGAAATGACAGTCTTATTTCACAGTTTAATAAAGTTATATGCTCCTCTCATTGGTTTCCTCTTCTCCTTGTGCTTCATTTCAGGTATGCCTTACACTTTCTGGTACAGAGTGGTCTCGCTTACGGCGTTATGATCTTCACAAGCGTGGAACACATGCACAAGTGAGTACTGACCTCCCAATCCTCCCCACCATCAATCCGCCCTGCTTCCAGTAACAAGAACAACCTTATGTCAAATCAAAAATGTGTTATGACATTGGAACATGTTCCAGAATTCTCAGCAAGCAACTGCCATCCAGTTCACCATATATTATTTATCTAGCCCTACAATTGGCTTGTTGAATATTAATCCATACCGCTCTCACCCATCCGTTTCATTCTTATCGGTAAACAGCTCTGGGGAATGAGGGAGCGTCTGTTTTCATCATTGCGCCCATAAGTTTCATGCTGAGTGACGGCTCCCTCTGATCTGGGGTCAGATGAATGGATGTGCTGGACCATGTGGTGTTCGCTGCTGCTTGGGGCGGCACCAAAAATAACCAGTGCTCGATAGTGATTGCTATTCAAACCAACAACCTACACGAGTGCATACCAACACAAAATGATCCTAGAAAACATTTTCATTAAATACGGTCGATTTCCAGAGATTTAGATAAGTGTAGGTCATCTGTGCTGGGTCACCTGACCTTGACACATGCATCAGAAGTGCTGCCAGCATGGTTTGTGAACTTCGACTAGTTGAAAAAGTCACGATGACAAGTTGGCCATCGGCCTCCTGCCCAGATGTTTGCATAACTTCATAATTATCAGACAAGGGCCCGGTTTCACAGACAGGGCTTTAGACTAAGCCAGGATTAGGCCATAGTTCAATTAGGACATTTAAGTGATTTTTATAAACGTGCTTAGAAAAAAACATTATTGGTGTGCATCTTGAGACAAAACAAAGGCACTGATATATTTTAAGATCAGTCAGTGCAAGTTTATTTCAGTTAAAACAGCTCAGACTTACATTTTAGTCTAGGACTAGGCTTAAGCCTTGTCTGTGAAACCGGGGGAAGGAGTTTTAACTCCATGTGTACTAAACACGCAGAGCATGTATAGTGCGGGGAGGAATATTGTACGCTTACCATCTCACGTTTACATGAATAATTTGAAAGACTTATAATTGGGGGAAAAAAAAAAAAAAAAAACAGTGAAAGAAAATTCCCAAAAGTCCCTGCATGGCACATCGCATATTATTAGATTTGGCGTAAATAATTTAGTTTCTTCTTATTTTTGTTGTCATGTACATTAGGAGGTTTTGCATTACATTTTATGTTAGTTCATGTTTATTGCATTATTTTAGTTTGACGTGTGTTGCCTTGGTGTTTTATGTTTGAATCTTTTTAATGTAGAAATCTTTGATTTTGACCGTTCAGATATGAGTATATTAACATTTATATGATTTAATGAAATATAAATTATAAGTTGTACAGGCAGCAATAAGACACTCCTGAATGGATTCTGATATGTTTTTTTTTTTTTTTTAACAATCTGATGGATTGAACCCAGAATATTCCTTTAACCTACTGGACTGATTATTTAACTACTGATTACTAAACAAACTAGACTTTGAAACAACGCTTTTTGTATCATGAAATCTTCATAATGGGTGTGACAGACAGGTCACAGTAATCTGTAGTTTGCACTGATTATTAAGAAATATGTCTTTCTCTTTGCTGATTGTTCTTCTGTAAGAAAGTAAAGAGCAGCAACTTCTATAGTGTTTAAGATTGACAAGAAGAACTTGTGCAGGAGTCCTGTAGGTTGATAGAGAGATAGACCAGCCCTGTTCCCTGCAGTGAACAAAGAGAGCGCATTAGGGATGCAGTGCTACAAAACAGACCTTTTGAAACTCCAGGAGACGATCAATCGGTAATAGAATGATGGCATGCTCCACTGCTCAGGGGAGATGGAAGGGCAAAGCAAAGGATGGAGGGAAATTGAAAAACAGGGGCGGAAACGATAGAGAATGCAAGATGTGTGTGTGTTTGCAGAAAGGGCATAAGGATCTGTTTTGAGAGGCTCACATTACTTAACTGGTTTATTACCTGGAGACTGCCAATAGATTAGCTGCTGAAGTGATAATGCAATCACTTCATTATACAAAAAACTGAATACTTTGTCCTTTTTCTGGCCTTATTGCCAACATTGAATGCTTGGATTCATATTAACTTGTTGGCTGTACCGTGGCAGCAGTAACTTGTATTATCAGTTTATGGAAATTCATCTCAAATGTTTTTTTTTTTTTTTGTGCCAAAAACTATCAATGTTTCTGTAAAAATAGGCTGTGTTTGTGTAAGGTCCACATGATTTGCCCAATGGAGGTATTCAATGGTGGATGAAGGTTTCCTGCGTGTTCGGTCTTTTCGGCATGCAAAGTTATTAAATTTAGGTTAAATTCAAATCTGACTCCATTTTATTATCTAATCTGACACCATTTTATTATGACCTCGCATTTGAGTTAGAATCCCATTATTATTGATCATTTATAGGATAATTTATATAGACATCTGATTATTCTATTTATTCTTTAATATTATTGTACTCATTCAGTCGGGTGCTCAAAGATATCGCTTTGGCCGTTAGCGTATCTTACGATCACATTCTCGTCAGTCTTGGTTATTAGACGGAGGTAATTGACTAATTCTTTAGACGGCCGCTCCTATGCTTGCTCATTCTAAAAGTACTTTTATTTAGCTGCCATAGATTTGTACACACTTGAATAAAGCAACATTATTTCTAGTTAGAGGTCATGACTACTACTATAGATATACGTTCAGTGGATACCGCAGTCCAGTATAAACTCCTACTAACTTTAAAGCACATACAGCAACTTGGCGACCTTCAGCAATTAAATTACTGTAGGTGTGAATGTACCTTTAGAGCTCTTATGGATGTATATTTCTTGACAGCTTGTTTCTGTGAGCATCACTGTGAAGTTCAGAAAACTTCAAGACTCTATACAGATGAAATGGAGTATGGTAAGCGTTCACACAGAGGTCTTGCTTTCAAATTCAGCCCCATGTGAAATTCCTGAAATCATACACAACACAGTGCGCCATTAACTTCTGCTCAGAGAGGGAAAGAGATTTGGTGGAAGGTTGTTCTCTCAGGTCTTGTTCTACTGCACAATGGTGTGATTGTCCCCCGCTTCATTAAAAATGACACTTTTATGATGTGATTTATTGCTTTAATATGTTTCCACTCAGGCATGTGAGAGAAGGGTTTTATGGTGTAGACGAGACCCCATCTAGCAGCTGCTGATAACACCTCACCTCTGTGTCTCACCTTTATAAATTATCATCCTGAGACTGTGTGTGGTGGTTATTGCCAAATGAAAGTAGAAGCAGGAGTGTGTGTGTGTGTGTGTGAGAGAGAGAGAGAGAGAGAGAGAGAGAGAGAGAGAGAGAGCGCGAGTTGCCCTCATCACGGGTCACTGGAGCTCTTGTCTGTCTTATTAGAGATGAATAGTGTAAATGTATATTTATAGAAGGGCTACTGTAGTGTGTGAGTCCTTGAAAAGCACAATATCAGCTTATGTTCTCTAGCAAAGACATTATAGGAAAAGGGATGGATTTCTTGTAGATTTTCTGTGTAAATAATATGTTTTTATTTAATGAAATTAATCATTCATCTTCTGAACACAAATGCCATAGTCAGAAAGGGAACTACCACGTTCAAGGCCCGGAAAGGTAGTAAGGATCTCGTAAAATTGTCCATGTGACGAAATTGTTGAATAAAGTTGTTATTTTTGTATTCTTTGCACACAAAAAGTATTCTCGTAGCTTCGTAACATTACGGTTGAACCACTGATGTTACATGGGCTATTTTAACAATGTCCTTACTATCTTTCTGGGCCTTTAATGTGGTAGTTGCGTTGCTGTGTATGCAGGGTCAGAAAGCTCTCGGATTTCATCAGAAATATCTTAATTTGTGTTCTGAAGATGAATGAAGGTCTTACGGGTTTGGAACGACATGAGGGTGAGTAATTAATGACAGAATGTTCATTTTTGGGTGAACTATCCCTTTAACATCCTGACAAGTGTAGTTTATGTAGAGATTTAAACAGAACAGATTTTATTGATTGCAGTTTATTTTCTTTCTCATCCGCAATGTTTGTCGAGTATGTTTGCATCAAAGACAGTCGCATGACCAATTTACTTGTATATGAACATTTCTTACCCTCTCTCAGTGTCCCTTTAAACGAACAGTTTTTTCTACCGTACCTTTAAGACCTCTGTATGTAAGTAACCTTGGTTTTGTTTTAATCTACACTGTTTTGAGGAAGTTGTTGTTTATCATGGTGTGCCAAGTTACTGAGTAATTTAATGTGTTTAGTATTGTGTATTTATATTTCTAACTTCATTACCGAGATATGTCTTAATAGCTTTCCATCCAAAGTCGAGAATTTAACTTATGCGCTGAATTGGAATATCGCATAAAACATTTGCGATTAAATGTTTCTTTTAAGCGCACGGAGGAATTTATTTAGTAAATGTCTTTCCATCTCTCATTAACTGCATTAACTTTCTTTCGCACATGTCAAAACCATCTCAAGGGAAACTTTTTAGATTTTTTTCCCGAAATTTGTTGTTTCCGTCACTCATTTCTGATGTGATACTTTAAAAACAGGGTGATGGAAACATCATTCAAGTGTGCACAATTTGAAAATCCACTTACATTTCCATTTTTAGTATAGATTTGGGATACATAAGTTCCCTTTAAGTAAACTGACTGACCCACTACCATTCTGTATCACAGTCCATCTCCTAACTGTACAATGTTCCTTGTACAACCAGAAAACAGCCTCCACACAATCATCCTACAGAGCGCAGGAACAGAAGAAGGTCTTCATAGTTTACACAGTGCTACTCACAGGCCTGATGAAGGGCCTAGTGTTGAGTCTGAGCAGGCACTGCCTCTGAATACTATGAGTGGGACTGTAGACATATTAAACCAGCTTTGTTAGAGGCAAAGTGAGAAACTAGAATGCCAAGAATTTGCCCACTGTTGCCTGGTGGGGAATCAGGGGACTTGGCTATTTGAGTCTGAAACTTGAAGTCAGACATACCAAACGTTGTGCAGCTGTGTGCAACTGATAGTGGGAGAGGATTCAAAGGCTGAAATTCAGTGTGTCTTTGATAACTTTTAGTGGCTGTTATATTCCTTTTGATGGTTAATATGCTGAATAAAAGAGCGATCCTTATCGGATTGTGGGAGGAAGTTAATTAGCTGAGTTGAAATTATGGCTTGAATCTGATAGTGTTGTTCTAACATGCCGCTTTAGGCAGCGATGGTACAGAGCAGCCTTGATCACTCTCTCTCCACTCACAAATTTGTTGTAGTATGCAAATAGCTTGCATGAATTATCATGTATAATATCAGATATCAAATGTAGTGATCGACCGATATTGATTTTTTAGAACCGATACCGATACCAATTATTTGCATGTTTATGTGCCCGATAACCGATATGCAGAACCGATATTTATTTACTGTTATAAAATACTTCACTTTGCTTTTTCCTCTTTTCAGTCATCTTTTTTTTAAGTGTCGAAAATTTGCAGTCTTTCATGTTAAATTTAATCTTCGTATTACAACAATAAACAAATACATTTTATTTATAAAAAGCATCAGCAGCAATAACACTAATATTATCAATAAGCAAAATAAATGTAGAATGTCTAATGTTTTCAAATGGAGAAAATAAATAAGACAGGAGTCATATCAACTTCATTTTAAACTACAGTTTTAGTAGGTTTATAAGCTGTTTAATGGAGTCAAGAATAATTCACTGGATAATGTTAATTCACTGAATATTCTCTGGATTATTGGAATATAACAAACTTTTACTAACTTTTTTTTTTAATAAATACAAAGTATTTTATTGCATTTCTTAACTGGAATGTTATATCAGAATTATTAATGTTTTTGTCCCTCTAGATTATGAAATGCCTGCTGACAGCGCAGTTTATCTATGCATTTACAAAGAACTCAAACTGCGATCGCTCGCAGAGATCATTCATTTCCATAAAGTTGTATTTTTAGATGTTTATTAGCGAAATAATGGTTATATAGTAAATGCTGCTACAATTTAAAGGTGTTTTAAACAAGTGAATCTTGTTAAAAGTTACATGCGGAGGCCGTGCTGGAGCATTTCCTGAGCATCAATCCGCTGAGTGAACAGCAATGTGAAGCGGCTTCACGAGACTAATGATGAGCAAATATACAACAGAGAGAGAATTTAATTCAGCGCTTTTATTTCCAACATGCGCTCATTCATGGCTGTATTGTTTAACTCATGCAAAGTTACGTCTTTATTGGGAGAGGACTTAACGGATTTAAGTGTGTCGGGCTTGTCCGTCCGCACTCATCCGCGGCGAGTATACTTTGAAAGCTGCGCGGACGCGGCTGTGCGCGAGAAGGGACAGAACGCGGAAAGTGAAACTTACCCGGGCCTTTAGCCTACGTGACTCCGACTTCACGAGACTAACGATGAGCATAGACAACAGAGAGAGAATTCAATTCAGCGCTTTTATTTACAACATGTGCTCATTCATGGCTGCGTATTATTTAATTCAGGCAAAGTTACATCTTTATTGGGACAGGACAGGACTTGACGGATTATTTATATGACTCCGTGAGTTGCTCTCTATTTCTTAGAGCCAAGCTGCATAAACTACATAACAGGCATTTATGTAATGCATCTAATTTGTGCATTAATGGCTGTTATGTTAAATAAAGTTTACTAACTACAGCAAATCAAGTGCTTGTGCATGCCGTTGTTGTTGTCCCGTCTCCCCTCAGACGCGCTGCAATGGCGATCCTGCGCGCAATTCTCATAACACCCACAAGATGGCGGCATTTATCGGTGAATCCGATATTATAAAACCGATACCCGATTATGGTAAAATGCTTAAATATCGGGAAAAATATCGGTAAACCGATATATCGGTCGATCTCTAATCAAATGTGAGTGGTTTCCAGCAAAGTGGGGGCTCTGGCGATTTTAAGATAGGTGGCGCCTCTTGATAAATGTTAACATATAGGATAATTAACATATATTCTTGCATTTACATTACCAAAAAAAAAGAGAGAGAATATACTAACAAAATGTGTGTGTTTTTTAATTTTTTTTTTAATTTTTTTTTTTAAATTTATTTATTTGACTAGTTTTGGTGTTTTTTTTTGTCTTTTAATGAATTCAAGTAAACTCTAAAAATAGGCTACATAAATAAAGAATAAGAAATATTTGTATATTTTGATATGTAGTGAATTTGATGCTAGCTGCATATTGCATGCATGTATATACTGTACACTGCTTATTTCATTTACTTATTAATGCATATTTATATAAAAAATAATACGTAAAACATTCACGTTCATGAACAACAATTACGGTATTGTTTTCACACAACCCTATTAATTCAGTTAGTGACATCCAATTATAATCTCACGAATAACATAAACCCTTATTTTGTAAATTTTAATCAATAAAAATGACTCATTTGTTTGGACTGCAAAAGGTAAGTCGAGAAAGACATGTTAAAATTACTTTGGGTTTATTTGTCATGCAAGAAATGGAAAGTCAGGTTAAGTGCATTGCATTGTGGGATACAGTATTTCACACAGTGTGGTTTGTTGTGTGTATACTTTACATTTTGCATACATAGCATTTGCATAGTGACCACAATATACTTACTGCTGAAATGGAGTAATATGTGGTATTTTGTACCAAACAGTCTTTTTTTTGTTTGTTTTCCATTCAGTGTTTTTAAGTTTTTCCCTCTTTTGCATTCTTCTCCATAGATACTGCTTTGTGGTTACACTGGGATATCTCAGTTTCTGCCAGGTCACAAGAGTCTATGTGTTTGACTACGGAATGTACTCAGCAGACTTCACTGGGTAAGTTATTTTGCACTGGAATCAGCATCATTTCCAAGAAAACTATAACTGAATGAAAATGATTTTGCCAATTGGAATAAAAACAAAAAAGACTGTGAAAAGCAGGCTAAACTAAAATACATTTTCATGACTCCTAAACAAACACAAGTAAAATAAAAATAACTATAAAATATAAATTAATTTTAGTTTGTGATAGATGGTGTGTATATTATAACTGACACCTGCATTATACATGATAACTGTCACTATATAGCAATAACACTAGGCTGAGAAATTAAAATATTCAATTATGCTAGTTTAGTTTACACTCCTGTTCAAAAGTTTGCATATGTAAGGGTTTTTTTGGGGGGAATTTTTTTTTTTTTTTTTTGGCAAGGATGCATTAAATTGTTTAAAAGTGACAGTAAAGACTTTTATATTTCTGTTTCAATGAAATGTTAATGTTCATCAAAATAAAAGAAAAGAAAGAAAAATCCTGAAAAAATGTATCATGCTTTCCACAAAATTATAAAGCACACGTTATTTTAAATTGTTAGACTATTACAAAATTACTGTTTTTACAGTATTTTGATTGAATAATTGCAGCCTTGGTGAGCATTAGAGCAAAAAAATAAATAAATAAATATAAAACCCAACTGAATCAATTTAATAAACTAGAAAACACTGAACATACTAAAACTAAAATAACACTAAAAATGATATAGTGAAAACTACCAAACCCAAACTAAATTCAAAGGACAAATTGAAAATATAATAGAAAACTAACCTAAAATTTCATAAGTATTGGGGTTTTAAGTTAATTTCCATATCTATGTTGTGAAAAGATGCCTCATACTTGCACCTCAGAATATCTCGTCACCTATAGATTAAACATAAGTGAAAAAATCAGTGTACATATTCTGCTTTGTAGTAATCTCAGAACTAAAATACGCATGCATTCAGCTTTATTCTGCACTGGACTGAGACTCCAGCTCTCCTTCAATGAAATATACGTTAACTACAGCCAAGGACAAGAATACAAGTGCTAGTTTTACCTCAGTATAACAGCAGATCAGTATCATAGCTCAACCTTCTAGCAGGTTTGACATAAGAGCTACACCAAGGTGAACTTGACTCTTTAGAAACTGTTTGGAGATTTGGTCAGTGCAACTGTAGAAATAATAAATGATGAAGAGCTTGGTTTGATAGAAGTAGAAGCTCTTACGTATATGTGGATCCAACAGACTCGATATCAGGTTTAAACAGCATCTCTCTCACATACCCACACTTTTTATTTATTTTTTTCCTTTTCTCCCTCCAGGCCCATGATGGTCATCACACAGAAGATCACAAGTTTGGCCTTTGAGATTCATGACGGTATGTAACCGTTTTATTAATCCAATTCTCATCTTCTTCTCTTTATTACATTTTCATGGTGGAACAGCCTCAGTAATGAATGATCTTACAAAACTGGCATGATATCTACCTGAAATCTTTCTAGAGCTCCATTGTTTCTGTCTGTGCCCATGTTAGAGGCTCTAGGAATTACATAAGGGCTGTTAAACCCTGCTGCTACACCACGTCCTCGTATGCCATTGATTTATACCACTGCTGGCGCTGCACTCCAGTGAGTGGGCCAGAGTAGTTTGGGCTGCCAGCTGGATGTTGCACTTCATAGACCACACTTGCCTCATCCAACACACTATATCGCTTATTATGCAACTTGGTGAAATCTGTTTAATAAGATACTAACTATGCATCTTCACATCATTTTTGGATGACCTGGATCATTGATAAAGGAGAATGATGGTCATTTCAAGATTAATGGACCTCCCTTCAACTGAGTGTGTTAAAGGGACAGTTTACCTAAAATAAAAATTTCTGTCATTATTTTGACACCATATTGGAATATACACTACCACTAAAAAAAAAAAAAATATATATATATATAATTTTTTTTTTTAGGGGTGACCCCGAATAGTCGATGATTCAATGCTTCGATAGGAGGAGCCTGATTCGACTCCCAATCTCTCAGTTGAATATTCGCGGGGTGTTATGTTCATGCCATTTTGGCTATATGGGGGTGCTCAGTGTCTGATTTCACATAGAACTACCGGTTTTCTTCCAATAAGTTAATATACAGCCTATTGTGAAAATGCTGTAAATAAGAATCTGAAAAGAAAGAAGCTTTAAATAAATATTTTAACGTACGTGAATAAATCCAACTTCCCCTATAGATTTAAGTTTCACTTTCCATAATCCGTCACCGGCAGAGGAGCATCTTGGTGGCAAGGATTTATAAATCTTTAACAAGACTCAAATTGACACAGGCAGAGTGAAGACTGGATTTTTTTCGATCAGGTAGGGTACAAGTGATTTCAAAACATTTCAGCTGGTTTATATGTATATCGTGTATATATTATTTATCTCGTATAATGCATTTGGTTGAGTTGCGCTACAGTAAAGCGCTTCAGTACTAAACGGTGATTATCTCTTCAGCACGCAGTGCGAGCAGGACAAACAACAATGCAGAATATTAATAACTATGACTGGGACTGTCATATACATAACATTACAATGAGAACACTATTATAATAAAACGTTGTGAATTTTTAGAGTTTAGTTGCCGTGTTTCTGTACGTTGTTGCGTGAAGAACGCGTCCACAAAAAGAGTTCATTCAGAGCCGCGCAGACACGTTGTGCATTCGGGGCGTTTTGTGCAGACAACCTATAAGTCGTAATATAACATTATGTTGTATAAATAACGAAGCATATTTTATTTGAGATAAATGAGTTTAAAGTTAGATCATTTTACTGGTCATCTTCAACACGCGCAGCTCAAAACAGAAATGCACAACATTAATAACTCTCATATAGGCTACACAACATTATATTGAGAGCACTATTGTAAAAAATGTTGTGAATTCTTAGGGTTTCGCTGACATTTAATGTTAACTATCTTTTAATCAAAACATAAAACATTATTTACCCCGTTTGTATCTGCGAGGCGTCCGATACACATTTTCCGTGTGTTAATGTCAGTAATGACTGTCGAATGTCAGACTTGAATCTTGGTAATGTATTTTGACCCCGCCCCCAAACATATGATTGGACTATCAGTCGACTATCGGCAAGATTCGAAAATTCCGATTTGACGATGAAAATCCTTAGTCGGGGGCACCCCTAATATTTTTTTAATTATTACTTTTATTCAGCAAGGACACATTAATTTCATCAGAGGTGACAGTAAAGATATTTATAATGTTACAAAAGTTTCTATTTTAATTAAATGCTCTATTGATCTTTATATTCATCAAAGAATCCTGAAAAAATTTGAAAAACAACAACAACAAATCAGGCACTGAAGACTGGCGTAATGATGCTGAAAATTCAGCTTTTCGTCACAGGAATAAATAACATTTTAAAATATAATAACAAATTTAGTTTTTCAATTATAATATTTCACAATATTACTGTTTTTACGGTATTTTAAATTAATTGATTATATAATTATAAATTATGTAAAATTATGATTTAAATATTTTGTTTATTTTTTTTCCCCCCTCACATAAAGATATTGTATATCCTTTGACCTTTTGACCTTGACAGCCCCTGGACACCATTTACTTTCATTGGTTGGAAAAGAGCAGCTCAGACATTTTTGCAAATATCTTCTTTTGTGTTCCACCTGAAGAAAGAAATTCAAATTGGTTTGGAATGACAAGAGGAGTTAATATTGACAGATTTTTCATTTTTGGGTGAACAACCCCTGTAAGCACAAAGGAATGAGCATCAGAGGAAATATGATGGCAGGAACCCAAGAGAAACCACTCTAGTTTTATCAACGACTGGCAAATCCCCCATGTAATCAAGGCAACTGATAAGCAAACTAGATTGCACACCGTTGCACAGCGTAGTTTTTAGATACTTAGTCAACCAAAGAACTAATCACAGTGATATATGTGAATGAGTCACTTTTTAGAGTCAAACAGAAGTCACCACATTTCCTTTAACAGGGTTTATGGAAAGATTAAGAGAGCACATCCAGTTTCTCTTAAGCGATAGCTCACAGAACAGCTGGCCGAAACTGCAGCTCAGCACTTTTGAGCTGCCTCCGCATGACTTGCCGTTAGCTCTGCATGCCCTGCTCTATTGCAGACAACACACATGACGTATTAATCCATGTGTTTTAATGAAGTTATGTAATAGTCTCCTCCCTCCACCACTTTATGGAGAACTAAACTCAGACCGAAATTGTGGCACTCTGATACTTTGGCAAACAACGATGACTAAATCCTAAAGTATTCTTCGGTTTTTACGCATGCGCAAGGGTCCACGTACAGTGTGCGTAACGCAGATTTCGTTACCAGAACCGTATGTGAGTACTGTATGTCCACCCCTCGATTTTTGAATGCACGTGCGCTTTGAATTTTTTTGGACTAATCGGTTGCCCCACAATTGACCCTGGCTGTTGTTTCACACTAGAAAGTTGGAACAACAACAACAACAACAACAACAACAAAAATACCGGAGTTGACAACAACAAAAGACTCCCGCATTGCCAAGCGCTTGTGTGAGAGGCTTATGAGATAAATGTAACTTAAGTTTGAAAGAGTACAAAGATTTTATCAGTCATAACTTCTGGAGAAAAATAGCACAAACACTGGACAAAGATGAAAATTTCTGCGCACGTGTTGACTGCCTGTGTTAGTGCACGCTATCAGATAGAATGTACTTTGAAAGGCTTTGCGTTGAACTGTATGCATATGCTAGCGTATGTGTACAAAAACAAAGTATACCTTGGGCTTAATGTTTCACTAATTATTTGCTAATTGTTTTCTTATTATTATTATTATTTACCATTTTTATTATGTTTTTGTTTTTTATTTTAAAGGTTTTTTTAAGCTCTGTGACCACCAAAATTTATGATTCTTACAAGTTTTGTTCATCCTGATAATCTTATTTACATATGAACTAGTGCTATCAAACGATTAATCGCATCCAAAATAAAGGTTTTTGTTTACATAATATATGTGTGTACTGTGTATATTTATGTATGTATGTATAAATACATACACACATATGCATGTATATATTTCAGAAAAATGTTATGTTTATATATTAAATATATTTATATATAATATAAATTATATCCCACACTTGTTAGCAACTGCCTTTTTCAAGACCAGTAAAAGCTATTACTGATGTATATTTTGTCGCAGAATGAAAAATATTCTGAGCTTGCGTTTACCACAGACCTTATTTCAGGCATGTAACCAAAATCCCATTGGTTTCTGGTTGATGGAGGTAGAAGCGTTAAAATGCTCTCACATTTCCTTGTTTTGGCCTACAAAAATAGGCTCTGTACAGTTGGGGTTACAACCCAGGTCTCATTCAAATCCGAGTCTCCCACATTAGCACCATGCCTCAATGTGTCTGACATGTGGTTGTTTTGGTTATTAATACTGTGTTTCGGTGGGTTTGTGTAGGACCTGAGAGTGCTACCCGGTGAACAAATATCATGAAGTTTTGTTGATGTTGTCACATTTGCTGAAGGAAGAAGAGTGGGAGTGTGTCTGTGTGTACATGCTGCTGTGGGTTATGCATTTCCCAGCAGCCATTAAAGCCTGCAGAAGCTGATAGGGTGACTAATCTAGTTGTCAGTGCACTGACAGAGATGAATGAAGAATGGCTTGATCCGTTTTCTTCACTAACCCCGCAGACTTAATGCTCCAGACTGGAGCTGAAGCAGCTCAGTGCTGGAGAACATGACAGCACTGTCCACAGACTCTTAATTAATGTCTACAGTCAACAGATCTATCTATCCATCCGTCTATCTTATCTGTCTATCAATCATCAGGTTGAGGTTGGTACACTGCAAAAAATGCTTTTCTTACTTAGATTTTTTTGTCTTGTTTCCAGCCAAAATATCTAAAAATTCTTAAATCAAGAAGAATTTTCTAGACAAGTAAAAGTTATTGTCTTGTTTTCAGCAAAAACATGTCAAAATTAAGTGAGTTTTTGCTTGAAACAAGCAAAATAATCTGCCAATGGGGTAAGCAAAATAATCTTGTTTTCTGTTTGAAATAAGATTTTTTTGCTTACCCCGTTGGCAGATTATTTTGCTTGTTTCAAGCAAAAACTCACTTAATTTTGACATGTTTTTGCTGAAAACAAGACAATAACTTTTACTTGTCTAGAAAATTCTTCTTGATTTAAGAATTTTTAGATATTTTAGCTGGAAACAAGACAAAAAAATCTAAGTAAGAAAAGCATTTTTTGCAGTGTAGATTATTATTATTTATTTATTTTTAATGAAATCTCTTATGCTCACCTTGGCTGCATTTATTTGATAAAAAGTACAATTAAAATGGTCATATTGTGAAATATTATTACAATTTTTAAAATAACTTTTCTATTTGAATAGATTTTAACATATAATTTATTCCTGTGCCGCAAAGCTGAATTTTCAGCATCATTAGTCCAGTCTTCAGTGTCACATGATGCTTCAGAAATCACTCTAATATACTGGATTTCAAGAAACATTTGTTATTATTAGCAATGTTGAAATCAGCTACTTAATTTAATTTTTTTACATTTTTTTGTGGACACTGTGATGCATGTTTTATCTCATAAGAACAGAATTTATTTTAAAAATAGAAATCTTTTTATGTCTTTATTGACCATTTTCATCAAATCAATTTAACGTGTCCTTGCTGAATATAAGTATTAATTTCTTTCAAAAGAAATATTTCACCAGACCTTTAAATGGTAGTTGGTATAGAGAGCGAGAGAGACAGAAAGTATTTATCTACTTCATATATTTAGTAATTATTTTCCTATTATGTGCATTTATCATGGGTGCTAATGATTTAAATATATGTGTTTTATTATACAGGCTTTCACTAAGCCTGTACAATTAAACTATTGTATTTGACCTTTAACTTTGAAAACGCTAAATGCATAAACACAGATGTGTGATACGGTTTCTGTTTGTACTCGGTGAGTGTGTGTGATTCTGCATGATCACGTGGGCTTCATTCACACATATTTGCTGTATCAGAGTGTAGCTGCTGTTTCTGCTGGTTAGTGTGAATCGCAGGAGACCACTGGCCTCAAACTCCACTACACATGCTGCAGTAGTGCAGCTGCTTCATAATCAAACAGAGCTGCATCTGTTTCTCAGCTTCTGGACGTGTTTCTAAATGACAGTGATTTGAGGGAGTGTGTCTGATGAGTTCGGGCTTGTGTTTGTGTGTTTTTCCCACAGGCTTGATGAAGAGGGAGGAGCACCTAAAGCCCAGTCAGAAGTATCTTGCAGTCAGGTATGTGTGAAAGGTATGTTTGTGGTTGGGATGAGATCACTCATTTACTTTGTGTCTTTTGAAAGAAAATCAACTCCTAACCCAATGCGAGATATAAAGTTCCTCTCGCTGATCGAATGCAGTGTGCACAGCTGCGTTCTTTAATAACAATCATTTTGAGCATAATATTACTCTGCAGTGCTCAAAAAGCAGCATACCACTTGCAGACTCAAATCATTCACAATCAGGCCCTGAAGGCTGTTGCCAAGCAACTGAACATTCCCGCCGTATCACGTGAACCGGTGTCCACAGGAAGTCGTCAGGATTCAGGAGGTTTCGGAAGTCACACCCTGCAGTTAGTCAGAGCAGTTTTGAATAACGATAGTACCATGGTCCTGTGGTCACAGAGTGTTCAGCAATATGTCAACATTTACATAATGGATGACTTGCATTCTTGTTCAAACATGACATGTCATATTTGATCATAGCTAAAGTGCTGGTTACATATGCTACAAACTCATTCACGGTTGAGATAATCGCAGTCAGATCAAATTCCTGTTATCCTAGTGTAAGTCTTATATTTATATTTAACCTCTGGATTAGCCACTGTAATGGTGCTCAGCTGTTTTAAGAAAAAAAGTGCAACTTTACGAGTAACAAGTCAAGCGTGGGAAAATTTGACTTGACTGGTCTTGAGAAATGAGACTTTCATTTTTGAGAGATTCATTTTTGCAAAGTTTCTTCAAACAGTTGATTCCAGTGAACTGGTTCAAAACAAGCAGTTTATCAAGAGAAACTCATCTATCTATCAATCTCTCTCTCTCTCTCTATCTCTGTCTGTCTGTCTGTCTGTCTATCTATCATTAATGTTGTTTTATGTATATTTTTGAACTTATGTTAAGCTATCTTATGTTTGTAGTTTCTAGCATAGCATTTTTTTTTAAAGATATAGCTTAATTTAACTTAAGTAGCTTGTTGAAAAGCTTCCTCTAATTCCTTAGCCTTGATAAACTAATTAATGGCCTTGTAATATTGAAGTGATTTATAACATTCTCTGCTTTCTTAAATACTGAAAAACATTGCTACGTTAATAATGTTATTGTGTGTTTTTTAATATGTAAATTGTCCTTTTTCCTCTTTATTTCTGCTAAAAATATTGGGTGTGCCTTGTTAGTTAAATCAGACATTTCTTTTAAACTTAAATCATTTATTTGGTGACTTATTGTTGTTCTGTCCTTGTGTTTGTTGTACAGGAAGATGCCCAGTCTGCTGGAGTATCTGAGTTATAACTGTAACTTTATGGGGATCTTGGCCGGCCCGACCTGCTCCTATAATGATTATGTAGCCTTTATAGAAGGCCAATGCTATGAGTCCAAGCACCTGGAGTCAAACGGCAAAGAGAACGGGAAATTCAAGCAGTGTGACCCTTCACCTAAGGTAGTGTGATTACACTGCTCTCTTGCTCCCTCTGGTGACCGTATAACATTGATTATATACATTACAGAGTTATACAAGAACACACACACACACACACACACATATATATATATATATATATACACTGCCACTCAAAAGTTTGGGATCATAAAGATCAGTAAGATTATTAATGTTTTTTAAGGCAGTCTCTTCTGCTCATCAAGGCTGTATTTATTCAATCAAAAATACAGAAAAAACAGTAATATTGTGAAATCTTATTGCAATTTCTAATATTAGTTTCCTATTTTAATATACTTTAAAATAGAATTCATTTCTTTGATGCAGCGCTGAATGTTCAGCATCATTATTCCAGTCTTCAGTGTCACATGATCCTTCAGAAATGATTCTAATATGCTGGTTTATTATGAGTATTGAAACTGTTGTGCTGCTTCATATTATTTTTTGGAACCTGTGATACTTTTTTCTTTGATTCTTTGAGTACAAAGTTAAAAGGAGCAGCATTTATTTAAAAAAGAAATTTTTACAATATTCAATGCTATTCAAAAGTTTGGGGTCAGTAATTTTTTCTTTTCTTTTTTTTAATTTAAAGAAATTAATACTTTTATTCAGGAGGGATATGTTAAATGAATAGATGTCATAGTAAAGACTTATACTGTTAGAAAAAATTCTATTTTGAACAAATGCTACAAAGTTTTTAATACTAAAGTCATTTATAATGTTACAGAAGCTTTGTTTCAAAAAATGTTGTTCTTTTGAACTTTATATTAATTAGAAAATCCTGAAAGAAATCCCAACAAAAATATGAACTTTTTCTAACAGTAATAATAATAATAAAAAGAACAATAATTAAACAAGAATAATATTTGATAGTACTTGAGCACCAAATCAGCATATTAGAATGATTTCTGAAGAATAATGTGACATTAAAGACTGGAGTAATGATGCTGAAAATGGCTGCTTTGCCATCATAGAAATAGATTACCATTTAAAATATTTTAAAAATATTTTATTTATCCAGTTTATGAATATATAAATATTAAGTTTTAACTTTTGTATTTTTTTATTTTTATTTAGATTTTTTTTTTTTTATACAATCAGTTTTTAGCCCCTTTTACCCCTTTAATAATAATTTTGCCTGTATTCTTTATTACAGAGCCAAAACAAACCCCAAGTTATACATGAAAAACTGAACCAAATGAGTGGTGGATGTTTAGTAAATGTGGACAGCAATCATAAATTAAACAAAGAACATGTGAATGTGGAACATTACAGAAATGTATTAACCACTTTAGAACTGGTTTTGCCAGGTGGAAAACCTGACGTCAGAACCAGTTTTGCAGACCTTACAAAGGAAATGCTTTTGGAGTGACACTGAGAGACAATGAGAGGCACTCAGAAGACTTTAGACTTAAACTCAACTGAACTTCATTGTATGCTACAAACGTCTTTATTGGATTATCAGTTTTTTGTCATTTGATTGAATGAAAACCTCTATGGCCAGGAGCTCATATTTCTCAGGCTTGCTGAGTGCAGAGTTTGTTTTGAGTGTAGCTCTGGTGATGAACATGCTTTCATCAACATGCGTCTATGCATTTCCTCCTCAGGAGTTTCACAATGGCCTCACTTTAATAGACTCCAGCAACATTTTAACCCAAGTAAACCAGTAAAAGCTGCAGACCTCATTAAATATTGTCAGTGATGTATGTGTTTCTTCCTCAGTAGACAAACATAAACAAAAGCGTTTGTTGAATCAGCTCGCTCGCATGTTTCACAAGAGCCTGAGGAAGTTGCATTCACAATTAAATTAATTTCCTGTCACACAGAATCATTGCTGTATTTACTATCCAGCTCTTTCTGCTCCTCAGTGATTTGATGATAGCAAAGTATAATGAGCTTGTAGATACTAATGATACATAATGAAACTGATATTCATAGACACATAAAAAAAAACACTTCTAACTAGGGCTGTCAAACGATTAATCGCGATTAATCGCATCCAAAATAAAAGTTTTTGTTTACACAATATATGTGTGTCTTCTGTATATATTTA
>JAFVLL020041008.1:6178-45090 GCA_021397915.2 Tor tambroides
AAGCCACCAGGACCGTGCACAGACCTTTTGAGGGGCATGTGCTGAAACTGAAAAAGGGCACCCCCCCCCCCCCTTTTATTTTTTTAAAACATTTTTTTGGGGTCACATCTTATTGACAAATTAAATAACACAAAATAATAGTCTCAAAAGCTTTAGATTTATTCATGATTACATTATATATTTTACCTAGGTGACGAGGATCACTCAGTCGCTTTGTGTCAAACTCAAATGCAGTTACGGAGTTTTTGACCAGTGAATGTGTGCAAATTTTGTCCATCATTAAAACGGCGGAATCACAATACGTTTTAATCAACAGGTTACAAAGTTTGTTGTAGCTATATGGGCGCTCAGTTTTTCCTGTTGTAAAATACATTTGGCCAAAATCTCATTTTATAAAAGAGATGAAATGCTACTGTATGCACAGGCTATTTAAGTGTTGGCTATGACTAGCCTAGATGGCAAATGCTAGCCCTCTCTCTCCGGTCCCACATGTCTCAGACCTCAAACACATAAAATATGAGCCGTTATAGACATAGTGTTTCTCGGGTAAAGAAAACGCTCTACAGTTCATTCAGTCAAGATAGAGGGGGTGGAGTTATGAGATTTTACTGACAGCTTGAGCGGATCCAACAAGATTTAGACACAAACTCTTTTTAATACCTCTCACTGGCTAAATATAAAACAGGCAGACAAACGTAAAGGGTGACCAATAGCATTGATTTATTGAAGAAGAAAAAAACACCGCCACCAAAAAAAAGGGCACTTCGGAGTGTAAGGGAAAAAAGGGCATGTGCTGTGCACAGGTTGATGTGCCTGAAAGCCACTTACACCATAAATCACAAAGACAACTGATTTTTGACATTATAGAGCTTAGTTAGGGTAACAGATGGAAATGAAAACTGAGTGATAGAAGTAAATGTGTTTAATGGATTGTATTGTTGTTTAACAACATATCGATTGTTTAGTTTCCAAAAAAAAAAAAAAAAATTCCGTAGACAAAAACAAAAAAAGTTTTGAAAGTTGTGACTTGTGAAAATGACGTGATGTAGGACCTTTATACAGTGTGTGCCATATGTCTCATTTTCATGCATATTTAATATGCTGTCTAAGGTCCATAGTGTTTCTCGGGTAAAGAAAACGCTCTACAGTTCATTCAGTCAAGATAGAGGGGGTGGTCAAAAGTTTGGGGCTGGTATGATATTTAAATGTTTTTGAAAGAAGTGTTTTATGATCACCATGGCTGCATTTATTTGATCAAAAATACAGTAAAAACAGTAATATTGTGAAATATTATTACAATTTCAAATAACTGTTTTTTGTTTCAATATATTGTAAAATGTAATTTATTCTTGTGATGCAAAGCTGAATTTTCAGCGTCATTACTCCAGGCTTCAGTATCACATGATCCTTCAGAAATCATTCTAATATGCTGATTTGCTGCTCAAGAAACATTTCATATTATTATTTTCTTACTGCTAATTTCTTATCAGTGTTGAAAATAGTGTTTGTGGAAACCATGATATTTTTTCAGGATTCTTTTATGAATAGAAAGTTCAGAAGCATTTATTTGAAATAGAAATACTTGAAATTAAATTCAATGAAAGGAAAAATAGCAGCCCACCACCAATTTTCTCATCATGCGAGAAATATCACTTTCCATGTGTTATTTATCTGTGACCATGACCTGTGATTCCCTCAGAACTGAGAGTATGAATCATCGAGCTATGGCATGAACAAATTTCCCAGCAAACACATCACACATCATTCCCTGAAGGATAGTCCACCCAAAAACGAAGATTATGTCACCATTTACTCATTAACTTTGTCATTCCAAACCTGTATGCATTTCTTTCTTTTGTGGAAAACAAAAGAAGATATTTTGAAGAAAGCTGGTAATCAAACATTTTCTGGTCCTGTTGACTTCCATATTATTTTTTGTCCATACTATGGAAGTCAATGGGAGCCGAAATGCTTAGTTACCAACATTCTTCAAAATATCTTCTTTTGTCTTCCACAGAAGAAAGAATGATGACAGAATTTTTATTTTTGAGTAGACCAAGTGATTTAACACCCTCAGGGATTTACTTTTTTTTTTTTTTTTTTGTGCTCGTGTGTGTCATGATGAGGATCATAAGTACCTTTAAATACCGTAAAGAGATGTTTCTACGTAATATGTCCCTATGACCCAAAGGCTTGTGCGTTCAGTCCTGATGCAGAGGTGCAGCAACCTGTTTTGTGTGTTTGTTTGCTCTGGGCTTATCAGACAGCACAGTCTCTGCTGTAGTCTGATGTTGCATGGGCCGACTGTTAATCATCACACCAGAGCTTCTGCACGAGCTCCTCACAGTCAGGAAAACACATTTTGTGATGATCTACATGGCAGCTGCATGTGCAGAAACCCCTGCGTATTTCACCAGAATCTGATACCCATAAATCACAAAAATCCTACACATGCCTCATCTCTTTTTTGTTTGTTAAATATTATTAAAAAAAGTCCATAGAAAGTTAATTCTGCTCATCCCTGATCATTTTAAGTGGACTATATTGAGTCTTGTCATTAAATGTAGTTTGTTTGAAGCCATGGCTCATTGGTACGGTAATGCATGTGCTTGCAAATTTGTAGTGGATGCAGGTTTCAATCTGGCGTGTATATTTTCTACTATTCTCAAAGGAAGATTTATTGCTCAGAGGATGCTCTTTTATAGCTCATGAGACTTAAACCTGTACATTATTTTCTTAAAAATATTACACATTTACTGCAGGCACATGCAGGAAATCTCCTTATATTGTCATATCATTAACTTTAAATAAAAGTAAAAAAAAATGCACTCTTAAGAACAGTTTAAAGATGCATTTATTATACCAGATGTGTATGAATTAGATTCATATTCATATAAATAAAATGTAAAATATTTATATTTAATATAATTGTTAATATATATATAGTATTTATAATTGTACAGTATAATTATATCTTATATACCCAAATAATTTTTATCCATATTATACCTTAAATTAAATTGATTCAAATTATTCATTATTCCCTTCATTTTTACTGTAAGTATAGAGCTGTTAATATATAGATTTAATTGTATTTTATTAATGGTTTGATAGCATATTTCAGAAATCTTTCAGGTCTTACTATACACTTGAGATTTTCTCTTTAACTAAGCATTTTATAGGAAACATTTGTGAGATTAATAAGGTCTTTTTATTTCAGGATAAACATCTGAGAAGCAGGATACCTCATTTGTATATCAAAGTCATATTTATATGTTTATGTGTTTTTATCTAGGATGATAATGGTTATGAATGAGCAATACCGATCCTAGTAGAATGAAATGGTGCTTGTAAACAGTAGCCATTGTGAAAATCCAGGGCATGCAGGTCTGGATGTGACTGTCTTTGTGGCACTGGTCATTTACCACTGACATGGTTACATCTCTAGAGACATGCTGACACTGGTCTCTCTCTGTGTGTGTGTGGAGAGAGAGAGAGCTGATCATGGCACTGAGATGAAGTCCCACGTTTACTTTAGCAGTGAGGAATTGATGACTTTGGACTATTGATCTCGTTCATGGTTCTGTTCTTTTCATCAGCTCTGTCATGATTTATGTGTTTGCGCACAGGCATGTATTTTGAGGTTCACAAAATCTTACATTACTTCTTTGAATATATGCTTTGTCCTGTAGTGAAAGTAGGTTTCTGTCCTACAGGAAGTCCAGGGATGAGCATCTTCAGCCGGTGTCGGGTGGCCGCTGCGGTAGCTCTGATCTTGATCATACTGGGAGGGCTGGGAGCTGCCATCTGGGCCCTTGGTGAGACTTTCTGCTTGCTGATTTAATGGAATACTGCAGGCACTCCAGAGACACTTTACACTTGATTTCTGTGTTTGTTTTTCAGTCACATATCTCAGAACAACAGAAGATACTGGATTATTTGATGGTAAGCATTGTTCATTTGTAATCATAATAAGATAAGATGAGCTTTCCATTGATGTATGTATCCATGTTATGGATGTATCCAAGGATAGGACAATATTTGGCCGAGATACAACTATTTAAAACTCTGGAATCTCAGGGTGCAACAATCAAAATATTGAGAAAATCGCCTAAATGAAGTTCTTAGCAATACATTTCTTTCTTTTTTTTTGAGATTCTTTGATGAGTACAAAGTTTTATAAAAGTATTTTTGTGAAATAGAAATTTCTGTAACCACTTTTGATCAATTTAATGCATACCTGCTGAATAAAAAAAATAATTTCTTAAAATTAAAATCAACTCATACTTAAGAATCTGACTTGGTATATCATAGATAGATAGATGAAATTATTACATGTATATATTATTTTAAAATGTAATATTTTAAAGTAAAAATTGATGTATAATTAATATACTTAAATGTATAATTTTGAGTTATAATACTGATTTATGAGCAAATACTATACTATAAATTTACTGTAAATTCATTTTTTAAAAATGTATGTTTCTGTTGCATGTATAATTCAAAAAGTGGCATCCAATTATAATTTCAGAAATAAAATCATTATTTTGCGTTTCACATTTTCCATCACAGTGAAAATTTTGAACAAGCTGAGCGCATTGCATTGTATTATGCAGTATTCAGAACTGTGCATTCTGCTTGTATACTATCTTCTCATGCAGCATAGAAAGTGTATTAGGTAATCTAAAATAGTATGAACATGCTCACTGTGTTGATCATGTCCTGCAGTGCAGGTGAGCGCAGCAGACCAGAGGCTGCGAGTGTTTGACTCCACCCAGCGGAGATGGAAACACGTCTGTTCATCCAGCGCCAACCAACTCATTGCCAACATCAGCTGTGAGGAGATGGGCTTTGTCAGGTAACAAACACAACATGTACCAGGCTCACATCTAACTGTGAGAAAAGCCGGTTTAAAATATGACTGGAATTCAGTCTTGATTTGCATTTTCCTCTCTATTCAGAGCAGTAAATTTCTCAGTGACATGTGCTCCTGATAATGGTGGTGACCGAGATTTTTTCTGCGTGAAAGAGAGTGAGTTAACATACGGGAAGAAGATAAAAACAGCCCTCTATCCTTGGTAAGTTACATACAATTAAAACTAAATATTGACACCACAGACACCAAACTGAATTGCAAAAATCATCTTTGAAATGTTCCCCTGGCAGCCATTGTGTTAATATAAAATAATTTGTGATTAATATGTTGTTTGCAAAAATGTATTGCATCAGAATACACAACTAATTTTGAATGGTCATCAAGGCCATTAGCATATTGGATGATTTATATTCATATGATCACATGATTTCTGAAGGGTCATGTGACGCTGAAGACTGGAGTAATGGCTGCTGAAAATCCAGCTCTGCATCACAAAAATAAATTGCATTTTAAAATATATTAAAATAGAAAGCACTTATTTTAATGTTTCACAATATTACTGTTGTTACTGTATTTTTGATCAAATAAATGCTGCCTTGATGAGCACGAGAAACTTCTTTCAAAAGTCCTCGAAAACAGCCAGTGTTGCTTAGTCTTCATATTGCAATCTCATTTGGTTTCGCTAGTGGTGCAGAAATCACACAATTTATCTTTAACAGTGAATCAGATTGCATTTTAATCTGGAAAACAAAAACGAAACAATAAGGCTAAAAAACCAGTAAGCTCTCTAAAACATTGTAATGTTTCATTTCTGTTTCAGTAAATGTGACAAAGGTCAGATACTTGAGGTGATTTGTCAGGGTAAGTGATCCAACTCAAGCATATTTGTAGCATATTGAATATTTGCACTGCAAATGCGTGATTTGTTCACTTTCTCTTACTGTAGACTGTGGTCGCCGTATGCTGCCCGAAGAGCGGATCGTGGGAGGAGTGGATGCTCGTCAGGGTTCGTGGCCGTGGCAGGTCAGCTTACAGTATGATGGAGTTCATCAGTGCGGTGGATCCATCATTTCAGATCGCTGGATCATCAGTGCTGCACACTGCTTTCCTGAGTAAGTGACATTCACTTTTCACTACTGTCTTTACTAAAACATGCTTGAAACATCCTAGCAACTTGCTAAAACATGCTATCGACAGGTGCGTCCCAATTCTTATACACATACACAATTTTCTGCCTTTTTTTAGTATAAATACTATGAATAGTGTACTGAAAATCCCAAAAGAAAAAGTACGCTTCAAATGCCCTGATGATGCGCTTAATTATCTGAAAAAATGGGGAATGTTGGATAAAATTTGGAGAAAGATAAAAAACAACAACTTTTTGACCCTCTAAAGGTACGTATTAAGCCGTTTCAGTTAGATGTAAAGTGGCATTTTACAGTATCCAAAAACATCACTTATAACACCTTTAAAAACATTTATTTTCTTGTGGGGCCTCCACAAGAGGAGGTTTTGCGATTCTCTCGTGACACTTGAAGAAATTTTATTTTTTGCTAAGTATGCAACATACAATTTACAAAAACATACACTACCTTTGAAAAGTTTGGGGTCAGTAAGATTTTGGAATGTTTTTTTAAAGACGTCTCTTATGCTCATCATTATTTGATCAAAAATACAGCCAAAACAGTAATATTATAAAATATTATTACAATTAAAAAAACAGTTTGCAATCTGAATATATTGTAAAATGTTATTTATTCTTGTGATGCAAAGCTGGATTTTCAGCATCATTACTCCAGTCTTCAGTGTCACATGATCCTTCAGAAATCATTCTAATATGCTGATTTGTTGCCTGTATCCTCAGGAGGTATCGTCATGCGTCACGCTGGCGGGTTCTGATGGGATCGATCTACAACACTCCCATCCGTAAGAACATTGTGATCGCTGAGGTGAAGACGGTTGTCTACCACAGCAGCTACCTGCCCTTCGTCGACGCCAACATTGACGACAACAGTCGTGACATAGCAGTCCTGGCGCTGACAAAACCTCTGCAGTTCACTGGTGAGTTTTTACGCTCAGCAAACCAACAGCAAATAGGTAGCCCCGCCCACAATGAAATTTAATTGGCCAAAATCCTGCCCCATATGGATACATAGTAAACATCACATATGTTCTGACTGGCTGTGACTATGCATATTTGCTTTCAAAACTTTTGTTCTTACCTCTGTGAATGAAAGTATCCTTTAAATGTTACTGTAAATGTCATGTTAGGTTTTTTGTGTGCTGAGTTTGAAGGCATTTCGATACAGAAGTATTTTCGTAAAAGAATGCATTTATAAAAGAAATGGCTCTGTGTAACAAGGACAAGTCATTACTGGCAGCAGTTTAATCAGAGTCTGTTTTGAGGTGTTTTTCATTAGGTACCGGTATGTTACAGGCCTGTCTGACTGAACACAGCATTATAGTAAAACCTTCCTCCGGTCTCAGGTTGCTCGTCCTGAGAACAAAGCTCCTCTATTTCCAAGGGGCCTTGAGTGGAAGCAAAAGACAATACCAGCAGAATTTTCCAGAAGGACAAAGCTTTTCCTCATATCCACAGTTTTCTGTAACCATTGACCAGAACGTTGTAGGGAATATGTTGGATTTGATTCTGAAATGCATTCATTTCTCATTGTAAATCAAAGGAAATTGAGTGTGAGAAGCTGAAAATCGCTCTTCGTTCCCTCTGGTGTCCTTTAACAGTACTGCATTTGCCTATGTGTGTTTTCCTCTCAGTTGATATCTTTTGTTTTTTTGTTTTAGATTATATCCAGCCGGTGTGTCTTCCTACCTACGGCCAGCGTTTGGCGGATGGGCAGATGGGTACAGTAACCGGCTGGGGTAATGTGGAGTATTATGGTTAGTAATGTCTCATTCTGTGTCTTTAATTAAAGGTCATTGAAGTGCTGTATTACTGTGTTTATCATCTCTTTACCTGGAACTGGAGACTCGCTGTCTGTCTGTCTGTCTTGCTTTGACCTTTGTATCAGTGACCTGTGTGAGTGTTGTTGTGATCGAATGTACCGCATTGTGGACCAGCTATCGATTATCAGACAATAATTTCAACTTCACTTACAAGTACACTTACTTGTGATGGAAGCCTAACAGGCTTATCACATCATTCCAGTGCTGTTATCACTTGTGAACAAGAAGTGTGCTTAATGGTATTGAATGTGCACTTGTAGTGTACTTATCTTAGTGTACACATCTTTAAGTATATTTTTAAAAACTGTTGCAGGTATATATTTAATGTAATATATAATATATTAAAAGAAATAAAACGCTAATTAAGTGTATTTAAAGAGAGTACACTTTCATGAATATGTTTATTAGCACACTTTAAAAAAAGTGCAGTTTATAATGATGTCAAATTAAAAGTTTAACTTTAAAGTACATTTTGAATCAGTTTTAATATTTCATCAAGCTTTTGTTTATATATGTAACTGTTCAATATTACAATTAAAATTGAATATATTTTAAAGGTTCCAAATTGCAACTTCATTAGAAATGTGTATTTACCAATATAAATACATGACATACAAGTTTCAATACAAATGACATTAAAGTACATTAAAAAGTACACAAAGACAATAGAATTATATTATATTATATATATATTTATATATAAAGAAGTCCACTTACTGTAGGTGGCTCAAAAAAGCACTTAATTTATAAATTTAAATTTTACTTTTATTTTATAAATTTAAGCTCTAATATAATTTGAATAAATTGTAAATAACATGAGTCTGAAACATTACATTCAATTCAAACCTAAGTATTTTCTAAGTATATTTTTTCATTCTAAAGTACACTTCTTTTTCACAAGATTAACAAATTTTGCTAATTAAAATAATACAATAAAGTAAAATATACTGTACATATTAGATGAAAAAAAATAAAATAAAAATAAAAGCCTATTTAAAATATGAATAAATACTATAATACTACATAGCACTGCATCATCATTAAATGTTAAATATTAATTCATGATGCTGCCCACTTACCTGCTAAGCTTCCATTTACTGTAAACACATATCCTGTTTGTTCATAAACTCTGAGGGTCACGTATTATTGTCTGTGTAGTAATTGACAGCATGTGGTACATTGGTTGCCTTCATTTCACGTCAGAATGATCGTATTTAAGAGAATTTAACATAAACGTTGCCAATTTGCAACTGAATCACTAATGAGAATCATGCCTGAAGTCTTGGTCATAAGTTAAAAAACTGAAAAAGTTGTGATGCATTGTTACCTGTGATTCCTGTGTTAATGCATTTGCATTTATATATGCATTCCCAGCTTACAAAAACATATTTTAAGAACATTTTGCTAACATTCCCATTAAGTTATGAAATTGTGTTTTCTGAATATTCTCTTAACTTTCAAAATGTCCAGTTTTTATATATATATATATATATATATATATATTTTAAAAACATTTTTTCTTGGCTATGCAAACATAACCAAAACATTAAGGGATTATTATTTTGGAAACATTATGGGAACATTGCATTTGAATGTTAACTGAACAATCTGAAACAAGCAGTAACATTTAAAAAAAAAAAAAACGTTAGACAAACATTCAAATAAAATGTTTCAGAAAAAAGTTACATGAACGATGCAAATATGTTTTTGTGCTAACATTTTGAGAATGTTATTAAAGATGTATTTTGAACAAATGTTGTACTAATGTTACTAGAAGAACGTTTGTTCATCATTTTGAGAAAAAGTTCTGAGAACATTCCCTGTTAGCTGTGTATGTCATGCACAAGAAACCACATTTAATTCTAATTTTTTCAACATATTATGTCCTTGTCCTATGTATTATGTCCCAACAGTGAGAAAAAGTAAAGCAAGAGTTACTTTCCATAAAAAGTGTCAATGCAACACTGTGATTAATTGCTTTAAAGCAATTTTGTAACAAATTGCAATGCTTTTAAAGGCATAGTTCACCCAAAAATTTAAATTCTGTATTCATTTACTCACCCTTATGTCATTCCAAACCCATATAAATTTATTTTTTCTGCTTTGATGAATGATGATAACCAAATAATTTCTGTACCTATTGACTTCCATTCAAAGTCAAAGTTAAAGGGAACTAAAACTGTTTGGTTACCAACATTCTTTCATTTTGGCTGTACCATCCCTTTAAACATGATAATTCCAACATGACATGAAGTCAACAGTAGACATTATTTTGAAAAAGCATGGATATTCCTTTATGGACTCTAGACACTTCCAGAAAAGTTTCAGTTTCACACAAATGCCCTCCTTCACGCCTGATTTCTTGCAGGCACTCAAGCCAACGTCCTCCAGGAAGCCCACGTGCCCATCATCAGCGATGCGGTGTGCAATGGCCCGGATTATTATGACAACCAGGTCACAACCACCATGTTCTGTGCCGGTTATGAGAAAGGAGGAACCGACTCCTGCCAGGTATCTGCCACTCAGCAATGGACAGAGCAGCACGTGTCCACTAGAGGGCGACATTTGTAACTAATGTGCATGTGGCTGTGTGGTATAATGAAGTGATATGAGATACTGTGTCTGATATATGACAGGGGGACAGCGGTGGTCCTTTCGTAGCAGCGGATGTCCTGTCTAAGACCAGCCGCTATCGTTTGCTGGGGGTGGTGAGCTGGGGAACAGGCTGTGCCATGGCCAAAAAGCCTGGCGTCTACACGCGTGTGTCACGCTTTCTGCCCTGGATATCCACAGCCATGAGGGTGAGTGATGCAGGATCACACTTTCAACAGCATATCTATATAACATAAAAACAAACTTCCTCTCATATTTGCCTCCATAGATGTATGAAAACTCCCCAGGAGTGCACAAAATGGCACGGGCAGTTACACCATAGCCGTTCGGAGTGGAAAAATGTATAATATGAGACTGAAATGTTGCCTGTTGAGGTCAGATGTGTTGCTCGGATCAGTCTGAGGTCAGACATCTGGTGTTGATCGGATTTTCTGTGATGATCAACCTGTCTCAAGGACAATATCTGACTCACGGAGACCAAGAACAATTTCTGATGCTGTACTTTGGTTAAATATGTTTATGAACATAGCATGTGTTATTAACATATAATGTGCTATTTTTCTCTGAAAATCTGTCACCAAAATACAGCATAATAAGATAGGGTAATCAAATTAGCAATTTTGACTGAACCCAAAACCAATCATAATATTAAAAAAAAAATAAAAAAATAATATATTATATATATATTATTTTTTTTCCCCCACAAAAATCTAAATGAAAAATTTATATTTTTATAGTATAGGGCAGTGGTTTTAAAAACTGTCCTGGAGGCACTCCTGCCCTGCACATTTTGCATGTCTCCCTCATCTAACACATCTGATTCAAACCATCAGCTCATTAGTAGAGACTGCAAGACCTGATTTGGGTGTCTAATAAGGGAGACATACAAAATGTGGGGGGCAGGGGTGCCTCCAGGACAGGTTTGAAAACCACTGGTATAGGGTATTTTTATTCTACTTTATTACCGGTTTGTACAGAGTATATGGTAGCAAAACAAATTCAATCCATGGTCATGTTCAGCTCTAGTCAGATTGCAAAAATTTTGTTATTCATTTACCTGTAACCAATAATTTCAGTACCCATTGACTTCCATTTCAAGTCTAAGTTAAAGCGAACTAAAACCATTTGGTTACCAACATTTTTCAAAATAAATTCTTTTATGCTCCACCAAAGAAAGAAAGTCATACAGGTTTGGAGCGACTTGAGGGTGAGTAAATGACAATTTGAATTTTAGGGTGTACTATCCCTTTAAATATGATAATTACATCATGACGAAGTCAACAGTAGACATTAGTTTGAAAAATTGATGAAAAATTCATATAGCACAATCCTAAACCCTAAAGGACAACTCTATATCAATCTACAGTATTTATCTCAATTTTGTTTACTAGTGGCACAGGTACAGTACAGTATGATACATACTACAAATCTGAAGTACATCAACATATAAGAAGGATTTTGCTGAATAATACAGGCCTCTGTGAAATGTGCCATGATTAAATATGTACTTAAATAGGTTTTATAAATTAAAATGGCCAGAAGGGTGACATTTGAAAATGTTTCATGAAAACCTCACTTTCATGTATTTTACATGTATTATATTTTATTTCCTCTTCTTTTTTCTTAAAAGATGGGTTAAGCATTGATGTGACAAGCACTTAATGTAAAGATACAAACCAAAGACTGGTTTAGAAAGCAGTATGAATAAACTCATCGCTGTGGCAGTCAGTATTGTTGCTTATATTGTTGTACATATGAATAGCTTCCTACTATGCAATGCACTGTTTAATTCAATTTTATGTCTAATTGTATGTTAAGCTGCTATATTGTTATTCCAGATTTTGTACCATAACCTTATGAATAACATTTTGTAGTAATTTGGTTGCTCTTTAGGCCTGTTGAATATGACAAAACTCAAATTAATTAATTTAGATTTATTCTATGAATATGCTTATTTTTCTTTTTTCATGTTCATGAAACTAACTGATATGAATATATGTACAATATAGAAATTCTGACCTTTGATATATAGTAATCTCACTACTTTCTCTTTTCAGTTCTTTTCAACCAAATACAAATGTTGCATCCATAATATGACTTTTAAATGCTGAAATAAAGACATAATTTTTTATATTAAAAAAATAAAAATTTGTGGTTATTTTTGTTTGTGCTTTAGAAACTTGACAAAATCATCTAAGCATTTAACCATTTAAATATACAAAACAAATGAAAAAAATATTTGTCTTAGCTGTGAGATTATAAATAAATAAATAAATAAATATATATATATATACACACACACACACACACACACATATATACATACATATACACACACATACACACACTTATAAATTAAGTGCTTATAAATAAAGTAATTTCTTTTTTATTTTTAATAGCAAAATAATTTTTGGTTACTTTTGTTTGTGCTTTAGAAATTGACAAACATCTATATAAATAAATATATATACACATATTTATAGATATGCTTGGAGCTTTGCTTATTTGCTAATAATAATAATAATAATAATAATAATAATAATAATTGAAATTGCAATCATGTTAACAGCTCAAATCTTCACTATTTTCTTATTTTCACTCCTATTATTATTTTTTAAATTCTGTTTAATCTTTAAGGGAAAGGGGGAAAGGGAAGTGGTGTGTGGCCAAGTATGGTGACCCATACTCAGAATTTGTGCTCTGCATTTAACCCATCCAAGTGCATGCACACAGTAGTGAACATACACCCAGAGCAGTGGGCAGCCAATGCTGCGGCGCCCGGGGAGCAGTTGGGGGTTCGTTGCCTTGCTCAAGGGTCTCACCTCAGTCATGGTATTGAGGGTGGAGAGAGTGCTGGTTATTCACTCCCCCCACCTACAATCCCTGCCGGACCTGAGACTCGAACTCACGACCTTTGGGTTACAAGTCCAACTCTCTATCCATTAGGCTTTATTATAGGTTTGTACAAATGAATGCAACGCATATCAAATCTGAATGCGTGCAAGATAACTCCTTCATTCATAAAAACTAATTGGCATCCATGGAACCATTGCTGGGTGGAAAAAGTGTGTCTTTCTGGCTGATGTAAATTTTAGTTTTGGCAGTAAAATGCCTTATACTCAAATGGCAGTTCAGTAATGCTAGGAGGAAGGGAAAGCATAAAGAAATCAGTGCTAAGCACACAAGGAAGTGTAAGGAGAGCAACACGTGTGGCTGTAAAGGTTGGAACAGGGTATGTCCCAGCCCAGCCTTCCAAGAAAGTTTTAGAGGTCCTTGCAAATGAGCATCCTCCATCCGACAGGGTGTTTTTCAGCGCAGTGTCCACTGAGAAAGAGCATAGCTCTCATCCGCTTCGTTACTGAGCCATCGCTCGAGGCACTGGACCAGCAGAAAGGGCTTTTCGTGGCCCTGTGACGACTGATGAAATGAGAAGGATGAAGACCCAAACCGCTGTCCATTTGATGTGGCTTCTGATTTTAGTGCTACAGCTTGCTTCGCTTACAAAAGGTAGGTTTTTAGATTTCATTTTAATGCTTATGGTTAAAGAAAATGACTGTTTTATGATAGATTGGGATAGTTCATGTTCCTCGACTTTTAAACTTAAGTTCAATATGCTGTTGCGTTTAATACAATACAAACAGCTGTTGGTAAAGAAGGCTGTTTCAATCTTTTGTACTGTTCAATGGCTCAAAATGAGAGTATTCTTACATTTTCCCTTTAATCTGATCTTTTTTGTTTATATTTAGACTTTATTGACTAGTTTGTGTACAGGTGTGGTCATTAGAATAGTCAAGTTGATCATTTCTTAGTCAAATGAGTGAAACCCTCCTCCTTACGCTTTTGCTTCTCTGCTCTGCTCTAGGCCTGAATCACTTTATAGTTCCTCAGAATTTGACCTCGGAGACCGGAAAAACTGTCACCTTTGAATGTGGTGTCAATGGGCTGAACAAGGAAAAAATCCAGTTTTACATTATGGGTTCAAAGGTCAATGATTCTATGTCTTGTCCAGGAGACAAAACCAAATACTTGCCCGCTCAGGTGATTTCTCTTTAAACTATTGGGGTACACATACTGTTCTCTAGCAGTCGAGTTTAGACATACCTATCATTATGACTCTCTTTAACATTTCAGAATCAGAGAAACAAAACAAACGGAGTGACTAACAATCAAAACCCAAAGAAAAAGTAGCCAGACTTTGTCTACACTCTTAAAAATAAAGGTTCCTAAAGGGTGTTTTCGTAGCAGTGAAAGAGAAGAACCACTGCAGAACATTTCAGTGAACGGTTCTTAAAAGAACTTTTTTTTTTTCTTAATGTGAAGAGCATTTTAATGATCTAAAGAACCTTTTTCCACTATAAAGAACATTTTGTGGAATGGAAAGTTTCAGTGGATGCTGAAAGTTCTTCATGGAACCATCAATGCCAATAAAGAACCTTTATTTTTAAGAGTGTCGATTACATCTCTGCACATTTATGTGGTGCATCCTGGGATGCTTTCTTAACGACTTTCCATAAAAAGATACAAAATAGGGCTAAATAACTATACTTATTTGTTTGATTTTTATTTGTTTATTTTAAAATAATTAACCTTCAAAATATGAAAAAAAAAAAAAAAAAAAAAACTGAAAGTCATCAAAATTATTCCAAACTAACCTTAGTAAAGTCTAAATGTTTTTATTTTTTTCTGAAATATTTTGTAGTTATTGATGAGCATATGAATTAAACTCTCATATAATAAAGAAAAAAATATTTCATTTTTCTAAAATAACAAGTGTAAATGGATGAGCTTGACAAAAGCAGCTGACAATTTGTGTAAAAAACAATGCGTAAAAAAAAAATCATTTCCTGGGTGTCATAAATTAATGCAATGTATCATTTTTAATTAAAATATAAAAATGAAATTTTAATTTTATTTTATTTTTAATAATTTAGTAATTTTATTTTTGCTATTTCAGTTTTTTTTTCATAATTACAATTTCATAATTTTAATATTTTATATATATATATATATATATATATATATATATATATATATATATATATATATAATATTTGTTATATACAGTGCCCTCCAAAAGTATTGGAACAGTAAAGACAAAATTGCTCTGTTGGCTGTGGAGTCAAGACATTTACAAATATGATTAAAAGATGAATATGAGACAAAACTACAGAATGTCACATTCTATTATTGGGTGATTCAACACATAGATGTTTTACCAGATAAGAAGTTCAGCACTTTTAGAGTTTCATCCCCCTATCTGATGTGAGCATAAGTATTGGAAAAGTTGCCTCACAGGTCTTTCTAAGTGATCAGCTGTGTCCTGTTGCATTAATTCTTCAGATATTAAAAGCAGGGAATGTGTCGTATCAGTTATATCCATTACTTCTGTATTCTGAATCTTGCATTCGATGATGACACACACAAACCAGGATGAAGATGAGGGAGCTGACTTTGAGAGAAAAGCAAGCAATTTGGATGCTAAAAGAAAAGAGGAAGTCAATTAGAGCTATAGCAAAAACAAAGGGCATGGAGAAATCAAGAGTTTGGAAACCACCAGCGACACCAGCAACCAACAACTACCTGATCAGCTGAGAAAACAACAGTAGTTGATGACAGACAAATCATAAAAGCTGTGAAAATGAACCCTAAAAGACGTGTCTGTAAAAATCACCAACAACTTCCAGAAAGCTGGGGTGATTCTCTGACAATCTACTGTCCTCAGGAGACTTTGACACAAAATTACAGATGCTACATAGCAAGATGCAAACCTCTGACCAGCACCAAAATTAGAAAGGCAAGATTAGTGTTTGCAAAAAAGCACAAAGGTGAGCCAGAAGAGTTTTGGAACTGTGTTTATGGACCGATGAGACAAAGATGAACCTTTATCTAAGTGATGGGAAAGCAAAAATGTGGAGAAAAAAAAAAAAAGGGAACTGCAAATGATCCCAAGCATACAGCCTCATCTGTAAAGCATGGTGGAGGTGGTGTCATGGCATGGGCATGCATGGCTGTATCTGGAAAAGGCCCTCTCAACTTTACTGATGACTTAATGTATGATGACAGTAGCAGAATGAATTTGGAAGGGTACAAAACCATCTTGCCTGCCAATATTCAAGAAAATGCCACCAGATTCATTGGGAAGTGCTTCATATTGCATCAGGACAATGACCCAAAACACCCTGCCAGTTCAGTCAAGGAATTTATAAGGGCAAAGAAATTGAAAGTCTTAGATTGCCCAAGTCAATCTCCAGATTTAAATCCAACTGAACATGAATTTCACCAGCTGAAGAGGAGAGTAAAGGCAGAAACTCCCCAAAACAAGCAACAATTGGAACTGGCTGCATTAAAGGCTGGGGAAAGTATTTCAAAGGATGAGACCAAGAGTCTGGTGATGTCTATGGGTCACAGACTCACTGCTGTGATTGTGCGCAAGGGATCTGCTACTAAATAATAGCTTTTAATCTTTTATATCTGCCTTATGTTCAACTGTCCCAATACTTATGCTCACATCAATGAGTGGGATGAACTCTAAAAGTACTGTTCTTTTTATTTGGTAAAACATGTATGTGTTGAAACGGCTAATAATAAAATGTGACATTCTGTAGTTTTGTCTCATATTCATCTTTTAATCATATTTGCAAATGTCTTGACTCCACAGCCAACAGAGCAGTTTTGTCTTTACTGTTCCAATACTTATGGAGGGCACATATATACATATATATATATATATATATATATATATATATATATATATTTTATTTTTTTTTTTTAAGAAATAGAGTATATTTCATTTCTCAGTTGTAAAATCAGTGCCCTTAAATTATATTAAATAACCATAAATCATTCTCTTTTCTTCAGTCAATGAAAGCCTACTGCTATACAAAATCTATTGGAGATGTAGCTGCTTGGGAAGTTGCAGGAACATCCGAAGACGACAATGGCACTATTTTTTTGTGCAAAGTCACTGGTCTAGATGACAAAATCGGACACCTTTATGTGTACGGTATGTTACTAGCAATTAAAAGTGTGTGTCAGTGTGAACAGACACTTGTCTTCAAGTTTTTCTCTCTATGTGTTTCTTTTAGAGAATGATTCTTACTATGCTAAGCTCATTGGATACGTGATCGGAGGATTTTTAGCTGGCCTCATTACCATCGTTGTGGCTTATGTCCTGTTGAAAAGATCAGAGAAAGTACAGCATTGCTTCAGTAAGTTTATCATTTCTCATGCACTTTGCACATTAGATTCTATATGTTTTACTCACTGGAATAGACGAAGAGATACAGAGAGATAGTTTCTAAAGTTTGGTATTGTTCTGCGTTTTTAGGGTCGGTGGGCGGAATCCAAGATGACGTGCAATCACCACAGTCTAAGCAATATTGAAACCCCTCTCATGCTGCTTAAGAACAAATGTGGATTTAAAAGGCTAATAATAACAACATAGCATAAACATCGTAATATAATATACAGCATACAATTCTTTTCTATAGATTTGAAAGAAGGCCTGTGTTTCTCAGGTTTCAGTCTTGTCCAGTAGAGGGCGTCTGTACTTCTCTATTCACCATTAATGTTTTAGTTTCTAATGTTCTTGGTTCAAAATCATTTTTTTTCATGAAGGAACATTTTAAGTAACTATCATAACTGTATTTCAATTTCTAACCCTAATTTACACTAAAAAGAGTGGGATTTTGATCCAGGAATATGTTCTATTGGCTAATCCGCTTGAAGCATCAAGCAACTCCACGTTTCGATAATGTTTATCTTACAAATACAAAGATTGGATTATTTAATCGTGGATCTGCTGTTTAATGAATAGTCAAGTACTCTGTGTCATTGTCATGCTGTTTACAATATGCATTTATTTTAGTTAGTTGTTTATTATTTAACATTTCATGTAAATTACACACAACTTTGATTTAATTTCATTCATTTTATACTGCTTTAAGAGGCTAAATGACAAAATTCACAGCACACAAACTGAGGCTTTTGGGTTGCGCTGAGTAGATCAATAGTAGATAGGTCAATATTGACACAGGTGTTCGCTGCACCCTGGAACGGCCATGTGTCTATTCTACTACGCATTTCATTGTGCATTTAATTTTAAAGTTTGGCTCAGAAACTGCTCATTTAAGCCTGTTTTGAAGCTTTGACAATTTGCATATGTGCTCTGGCATTTGTAAACACTCAAGAGGTCACATTACAGCGCACAACAACCATTTGCTTTAGCTCACATTCAGATTTAAGTTTAATGTTGTATGATACTTTCAGCATATGCTCATATCAAACATTCTTGTAAACATCTGAAATGTAGATGAGAACATTTCAAATCAGATTAGACTGTCAAATCTAAAACATTTCTTTTATGTTATTTTTGGTTTAATTTTGACTTTATTTTATGCTTTCTGTTCTTGTGAGAGACTCCAATGCTGTTTGTGTAAAAATAATCCTAGTAATTTAATTAACCTATTATTTTCATTTCAGATTCTTGTATGTTCCACTGACCTTATCAAATCCCGGTAGACAGATATTATTGAGGCTTTTACTCTGTGTTTTATCAGCATGTACTTTTCATAAAGGTGATTATCTTGTATAGACTTTTGTTTGGGGTCAGTTTGACCTCAGTATAAATAAATTTTAGAATAATACAATAAAACAAATAAAAATCAACAAGTGGCAGGTGTGTATTTCTATAGTATGTACACCAATAAAAAAAATTTAATGTGAAAATTCATTGCATTTACTAAAGGTTTTTCTAAGACCCCTGATAGATAACAGTTTTTCATGAAGAGTGTTATATACTGTGTGTGTGTATATATATATATATATATATATATATATATATATTATTTATTTATTTTTTGATGGTGTTTAGAACATCATTACAGCAAAATAATGATGAAAGAGTCACATAAGCTGAGAGTTCTTCCATGTAATCTTTCAGATGGCTGCTCCTGATTCATGTTTTTCCCTGACTGGCCTAAATACTGCGGTTAGGACATATAATTTCTTCTGTAATCGTGCAGTAGGGCAGATTTTTGTTCTCTGTGAGACTGTAACTGGTACTGTAAAAAAAAAAAAAAAGGCTATTCATAGACTACAAGACTACAAAATTTTCTTTTGGAGTGATTAGGACGATTCTTCAAGTACACACCCTAAAAAATGTGACACTACTTATAACCACTGCTTTGGTTACTTGGTGACTCTGGCCTCAATTATACGATATACATTGAGGTATAATTATATTTTCAAACTGCCAAATACAAAATCAAAATGACTTAATATATGACTTTATAAAATTTGAGACATTACTGTACATACTGTACAAATCATACTGTATAGTATATAATGCATCAGTATGTGTGTGTATAATGTAATGCATACAGCAATACACAATAAAAGCGCTATATAAATGCATCATTCATTCATTCATTCATATGACATATAATGCAATGAAATATATTTATACATATTGCAATTTATATATACAAAATATATTTGAAAAAATATTAGCATATTTATATATTGTAGATCATATAATTCTTATTACAAGATTTTCAATATTCTTATATTTTTCCATAAATGTAAAAATCTCACATATATGTTATATATCTTGTCTCTCTCTACACACTCACACACGTATAACATGCGTATGTATATACAATATGCATATATTGCAAAATACGTTATATTTTCTAATGTATAACTAGGGCTGCTCGATTATTATTATTATTATTATGGTCAATACTGTAATCACGATTATTTAACATGATTATAAGTGGGTCCAAAATTTTATATGAGTGATTAATTTAAAGATAGCAATACAATAGAAAAAAAAAAAAAGATACAAATGAAACAAACAGTGCTTTTGGAAAAACAAAATACTGAATACTTTTATGCAAGTCTAAAGTATTCTAACAGCTTACTACAGAAATTGAATGTAATTAACTGAATGTAAAATAAAACAGCATAGTCTTCACTGTAAGAATTAAACATGCTTTGTTTCTTATTAAAACTACAAAAGTCCTTCATTCAAGAGCAGCGAGTGATTTTTCTCTTTGTATTTTTTTAATGTTTGATTAATATTATGCACAGAGATGGCAAGGAATATTACTTGTTGCCGCTTTAAGAGCTGCACGGATCCAATATACGGTTACACACATATTTTCATTCTCAACTGTTTACGTTCATTTAAGACATAACTGACAAAGGTTTACATGAATAATCACAAGCGCTGCGTTTTGACATATTTTTGCGTGTATTTGACCGTTAAGGTACGCATCTAAACATTCACTTTATTTGTGCGCGTTCTGTTCTGTCTCTGAGTGCATACACAGAACACCTCAAGTTCTCTTTCACGCTTTTAAAAACACATCAAATAAACATGAATAAATCAAGCATATCCCATTTTATGAAAGTCACATTACATGATTTTACTGATTTGCATGTGAAATTGGACTTTTATGGAGGAGCAAAAGCGCACTGCTGGAAAGGGGCGGAATGGGGTCCAATAATCGTTTTATCTCGACTATTGTATTTTCATGATCGTTTGAAGCTGAATTCGAAACTGAATTTTGATTAATTGCACAGCCCTATGTATAACATTATTATATTATACTTTTTTATATTTCTATTTTTTATTTAACATTCATTATAATATATTTACATACATTGTAACAAGATATTATATAATATATAAATGTATGTTATATAGAAATATATAAAATATGTATTTTATAGTTATATATTTTTATATTCCTACATTTTTTCATGTTTTTTATTTCAAGTGAAACAATATTTGGTGAAAAACCTTATCAAGGTAAAATTTTAATTCAAAATCAAGTGCCAATGATGTATGTCTTTGTATAGGTTTAACCAAACATATGAGACAGTAATGCCTTGCACCCTTCAAAGTGTTCATGTAATGTGCTCTGGCCTTCAGAGTGATGCTCACTTCAGCCCACAGTGTCACATAACTGGTGACTGTTGGGTAAAGGACATCAGCTTTAATGCCTACAGCAAAGAACATTTAAAGGACACTGCTTTGTAGGTGTACTGATGTTAGCCTCCATCTTAAACAACTTTTAAGCTGCGTGTAATTCATCAACACACAGGTCATGTTTTGGGCTAAACAGTGGACATGATGACGTGATTATGCACACACCCAAAATGCTGATCTGATATGCTGTGCTGTGTTTATGTGTATACAGTGAGGAGGAGTTTTCTATAAAGGTTATAGAAAAGACAGCAAGGTTGTAAGATTAGCCCACCTGAGGAGCCTCATCCAGCATCTACTGCTCAGAGAGCCATTAGTTCCTCTGCTAAGGTAAGATCAGGGTCTTTTGATATATTGCAATGTGCTAAATGTGACATGGGAATGATGCAATGAAGAACTACTTCCTTCAATACTATTTACTTATCTTGCATGCCAGTGTGAATCTTCACTAATATTTGATTCATTGCTGTTTGTGATTTTGTACATAATCTGAGCTCTGACTTGTTTGTTTAGGTAAAAATTAACAGTGATTAGATAAAGATTCTGTCTTAGAATCAGGTCGATAGACGAAGGTGACCTCACACCTGCCATTTTGGATATGTGGACTTTTCGAAAACTGTTTTACATGAAAAGTCCTGTAAATATTCCCTAGAAAGCCTTGTTTAAAAGCGAAAATGAAAATTCTGTCATCATTTATTCACTCTCAAGTTGTTCCAAATCTATATGAGTTTCTTTCTTCTGTTAAACACAAAAGAAGATATTTTAAAGACTGCTGATAACCAAACAGTTGCTGGTAGCCACTGACGTCTGGACTATGGAAAAAAAAAAAATACAATGGAAGTCAATGGCAACCAGCAACTGTTTGGTTATCAACATTCTTCAAAACATATTTTGCGCTCAACAGAAGAAAGAAACTCATAAGGGTTTGATACAACTTGAGGGTGAGAATGATGTCAGAATTTTCATTCTTTTTCAGTCAGATAAAAGATACAACAAAAATGGCATCTAGACTTCAGGGCCCATGTGTGGTCAGTGAGATCAAGAAAGCGCTGAGCTACAAATCCACAGCATTTCGAGATGATTCTATAACCAGAGGAGGTGGGAGGGCAAACTTTCCAAAACACCTCCAGGCGTTCAAGGGTACACCAGCAGTGTCCTGGAACGTGCTGCGTCCCGACTGCGTCGACCCATGGTTTCTGTTTACTTTCAAAACACGAGTGCTGTTTTCTCTCAGCTGCACTTACAGCTGGAGTTTCTTAACAAACATTCCTCGTCTCGTAGGCCGCGTTTCACTGTTGACCTGTACATGGGAACGGAACATATTCCATCCAATTATAAGTAGCTGACACTGTCATTATGTTGATGTATACTGATAAATTATTTCAAAATAAATCTATTTAATATGTTTAAGGGGGAATAAAACAGTAATTTTGTCATTTTTTTTGTCCCTCGTGATGTTCCAAAATTGTATGACTTTATTTTTGGGGTTTTAAAAAAAAAATCTTGGACACTCTTTTCAATATAATGAAGATGAATTGGGGACTGGAGTAGTCAAGCTCCAAACTAATGCATAAAAGCATCATAAAATAGTCTGTATGATCTGTGGACTGTCTTCTGAAGTCACATGAAGCTTCATGTAAGAAACAGACCTAAACTTAAGTCGTCATTCGCTTATAATCTACCACTTCATTAGGCTGACCAGATGATTCAGTTAGTGAGTCTAAGAGAAGTGAATCAGACTGATTCAAAAACTGTTGCGTGATCAGAATCAACTGATTCGTTAAAAAGATATGACTCAAAAGATTCATTCACATACTGAATACAGGTATTTCTGATGTTGCTATGAACTCATGATTGCATCAGAGAGAGCTACTTCAGCTTCAGAATGGCTTCAAAAGACTTACACAAGTCATATGAATCCCTTATATGACTCATTTAGTGTGCTTTTTGTCATTTTGGAACACCAGACCTCATTTACTCTCATTTTATGAGGGTGAATAAATGGCAGCATTTTTGTTTTTTGAGCAAACTATAACTGTAATACAAAAATATAATGTCTCATTTAGTTGTGTGTCTCCTTGATCAGGAGGGGTAAAAATGAGCCAGCTCACAGAACTAGTTCTTCTTACAGGTAAGTCATGACTATGTGTGTACACAGTAAAGGTCACAGACAGATCTGTGCCCTTGGGCCTGAAAGTCAAGCATTCATAGAAGACTTTCTGTCCACATTTACAGTATACTAAGATGTACTGACTTGATGGAAGACAAAAATAGCTTTTTAGTAAATTAAATAGTAAAATGGTTAAGAATGTAGTATTTTCTTTCTAAAAACAAAATTAAGTTCTCAATATATGTACACAGTATAGTTTATGCTACACAGAAATCATGGTTTTGTTTATTTAACTTGAATTGCGTATTTATTTTACAGGACCAAATATGTATTTTTATTCTAAATCTTGAAAAAACTAAGAGTGCAGTATTTTGAATGTTAAACCATTTCTCCAAATGTCTGATAGTTTATTAGCTTGTTATTGTCATAAAGTATTTTCTTCTTTGTGTATGATTTTTCACAAATCCTTCATTTACAGTCTTCTTGGCACTCTTCGGTCAAGCTGAAGCAAGTAAGGCAGAAGAGTTTGTTTGTTTGTTTTTATTCAACTTTAACGCTATTCAACTTCTGAGTCTCATACATTGAGAACATTCATTTTCTAGGAGCATTTTTGTCTGTTTTCAAGAGCAATCTAACATTTCTCCCTTTTTTGTCTTTGCAGATCCTTTCGTTTACAGTAAGTACTCTGAGGCAGATGCTCATGAGATCCTAATAATATAACATTTATTATATATTTTCTAATAAATACACAAATTTATAAAATGTATAAATATGTATACATATAATAAAATATTATAAATATTATAAAAATATATAATTTTTAAAATAATTTTAAGATAGATTAAACAGTCTTAAAATGCTTCTGTTTTTAGACTATGAGGCGCTGAGGATCGGGGGTTTGATCTTCACAGCCCTGCTTGTAGCTGGAGGGGTTGGAGTTCTGTGTTGTAAGTAGCTCTGAATTTTTACACATGCTTTTTCTACTTAACGAAATCCTTATGTTTCACAATATATGCAAAAAGAGTAACAGATTGTTCTCTTCACAGGGGGGCAGTGCAAACCAAAAAGAAAGTAGGTCACCTGATCTCACTGTCATATTCACACTGTTACATCTCAATAAAATGATGTACATTTTGAAATCAAAATATTATTTATGATTAAGAGAGAAAAATGCTATAATTATTGTATCTCTTTGCCATAGGGATGATGAAGACGCAAGCAAAATCTAAGGATTGGGGACTTCATTTGCTGAAACTGTCCATTGGATTTTTGATTGAGTAGAAGACTGTTGTTGTTTTTTTTCTGTCTAGAAACTGCTGATGGCGAACTAGCTCCACTTCTCACCTGTACTTAATTTTATTGTAGATTTTCCATTGTTTCAGTATTTTTCAACCATTTGATTTATGCATTAATCACAGTCCCTGCCCAAAAAAACTGAGCTGCTGTTATTTTGAATTTGTAGAATTATTCTATAGATTTTAGCAATCTCTCAAAGTGGCGCTTTAATAAAGATTCTCAGTTATGGGCCTGCAAATTGCATTTGTTGTCATTTTTTTATGCCTGAATTTATTTTTTGAAAGAGAGATGTTCAAACACTGGCTGGCCTTGTGCAAGATGGAAATCAAATGTCTTTTTTGTAGTAGGAATCAAAGTACAATCAAAGTAGGATCAAATGCTGAAATGCATCATCAAAACATAGACGGAACAAAACTACTAACTAACTAACTAAATGAATAAATAAATAAATAAATAAACAAACAAACATGGTTCGTTTTTATATTTATTTGACCTGTTTATCAATGCAGAAAAATTGATAATGTCCATGCAGGCATAAAATTACCAGTAACTTTACCATTAAGTTTACGTACATTTCCATCAACCCTAAAACAAAACACAATACAATGCGAATGCGTAAATCAAAGTGTAAGTAAAACGCCTGTGAAAAATCAATACTGAAAATTCCTTTAACACATATTTTACAGGCTTTTCTTAGAGTGTACTATTCATCTACTTCTGTTGGGTCACTGTGTTCACTCACCAGTAGAATAAATTCAGCCTGAGCGTGCACGACAAACTAAAAACTATCAGAGTTGCTCTCCCAGAGAAAAGAACCTTCATTCAAAACTCAACCCACTCAGGACTGAGCCAACCTGTTGAGCGGATGGTGTAGGGTGTTGGTTTCAGTCTGTCTAGATCAAATCTTTACGAGTGGTTCCTTCACAACCACGCTTCAAACTTCAACATTTCACTTTCTTTCTCCTTGAAAAGGGTAAGTAATCAGTTCTGATACCATTTTAATGTTTATATAGAGAAACATATGTTACGGCAGATTGATGGTCAAGTTCACGGTATATTGATATATGATAGAGTATTTTAAGGTGTTGTGTGTTCATATTTTACGTGGTGTATTATGGGGAATCTTTGTATCCAGCTGATAGTCTGTTTAACATTACACTCTTAAAGATAAAAGGTGCTTCACGATTTTGTCTAAATGGTTCCATAAAGAACCTTTAACATCTGAAGAACCTTTCTGTTTCACAAAAGGTTCTTTCTGTTTCACAAAAGGTTCTTTGTGGCGAATAAGGTTCTTCAGATTATAAAAAGGTAAGAAAGAGATGGTTCTTTAAAGAACCTTTGACTGAATGGTTCTTTGTGGAACCAAAAATGGTTCTCCTATGGCATCGCTTGAAGAACCTTTAAGCACCTTTATTTTTAAGAGTGTACAATTTAGAGTACAAGTATCTAATAATAATAACTTATTAGTATCTAATAAATTTCTATTCTAAAAACTTAAGATAAAACAATATATAGATAGACAGATAATCAGACATTATCTGAGTAGCACAGTGGTGTCGGAAAATCTGAGATCACTACTTTTATGCAATTTTCTAATTTAATACAAATTTTATTTTACAAATTACATGTCAGCATAACAATATGAGAAGTCTAACTTTAAAAAAAAAAATTTCATAGAATTTGGCTCCTCTACCTTTTGCTTTAATGACAGCAGCACTGGAGCTACATGCAAAATATGATAATCATGTTCTCCAGTATGATGCAAGAGCATCTTGCACTTTAATAATAGTAAGAATCTCTGACCATCTGTATGAAAGAGTTCACAGTGTCACAGTTTAAGCATTTCCTTTTCATTTTAGGTTAACTGAAGGAAAAAAAAATCCATTATTTGCAGGTTTTAGTAACAAAAAAAAAAAAATCCAGCTTTTCAATGTGATCTCTGGCTTTTGAACCTCACTGTATGAGTTGGTTTTCCTCCAGTGATTTGGAAACTGGAATGTCATGCAGCTTTACTCTGGAAAGCTGGCGCGTCCTGGATCACTGCAACTTTTAAAGATCACAGGCACCTGAATTCTTTGCTGAACAGACAAGTTTAGTGAATACACTCTTAAAAATAAAGGTTATTTTTTGGCATATGGTTCCACAAAGAACCATTAAAATCCATGGAAACTTTTAAATTGCACAAACAGTTCTTTCTAGTGGAAAAAGGTTCTTTATTAAAATGTTCTTCACACTTTCTTTTAGGAACTGTTCACTGAAAAGTTCTTTAAGGCACCAAAATGTTTCTTCTATTGCATCACTACAAAAAACGATTTTTGGAAGCTTTATTTTTAAGAGTGTACATCTTGGAGGTTAAATCGTGAGCTGGCTGTGTATAAAAGTGGATGAAATCCAGTCATCCAATGAAGTAAACACATCTAACAGTGTTTGAAGTTCAAGATGCACCATGACAGCCCAATATCTGTCTCAAAGTGTGTTTTGTTTGGGTAACCTCTTAGCTTTTATACTCAAGAGTCCAGCGTTCCAGTTTTCCATGACAAAAAGAGAAAAAGTGAAGTGTGAAAGGGTTACATTTAGATGGTCATGACCATATCTTTAACTAAAAACGGTCTAAAATGTATTTGTAATAGGCAAAGGCTTATTGCATGATCTGCTCATGGAAACAGATGTTTGTTAGCTGAAGGGAGCACAAAGACAGCACTTAACCACTGGAAAGGGCGGGATTGTGGTTTTTGGAACGACGATTCATTTCAACAGAATGTCTTGTTCCTTCCTGAGTCACTCTGAGCACATGGGCAGCAAAGAGCTTGAAAGTAAACCTCAGTGCAAATCTAGTTATATGTTGAAGAGTTTTCTGGATTGGTGAATCTGTAAAAACACGGCTGAAGTAGATGGTTTTACTCCATTTTAAAGAGCCTGTGTTACTAAAGGGCATCTGTCAGTGTGTTTGCACTGGAGTGTATAATCATACAATACTTCAAAGTTCACAGCCTGTTCTCAGGGGTGGAATTTTGTTCCTAATATAGCTGCAGTCTGGATTCCTGTGTACATGGCTTGCATCCTTTGTGTGCCATGTGATTGTGTCATGTTATCTTATATGGAGTTGGGGAGTAGGTGAGAACATGTGACTTTACTACACTGCACTGACCACTCACACACACACTATATATACATAGTTTTCTTTTTAAAGTTTAATTTGACTGGGTGAAAATAGGTAACATCTTTCCACTATTTTATAGATTTTTCTATATGCAGCTACTTTAACATAACTCATCTACTCAGCACAGAATAATGTTTTAAACTCAACCTTCACACTAGCAGCTGCTCGCAATAATTACTAGACTGATCAAATTAGTGCAGAGAAGGAGGCGTGGCCATCAGATGAAGATTGATCACCTCTCCAGCCAATCAAACACACAATTTGCTGCTAACACCATGGGTGTATTCCAGAAAGCAGGTTATGTGACATACCCGGGTATGTTTGAGGATAAGCTAGCGGATAACCTCAGCTTTCAGTTCCAAAATCGGAGGTAACTTTCAGAGTATGTAAGTAACCATAGTAACTTGCTCTCTGAAGATAACCTGCTCCGGAGCAGGTTATGTTTCAGGGTTAGTTCACTTTAGAGCTATCAGCGCACGCGTGACCTACTGACCAGCCTTCAGTGGGCGTGACAGATAGCGCACAACATTATATAATATTACATTTTGTAATATATCCTATTATATATATAGACAGACAGATATAAAGCGCTAATATAAGTAATAAATAAGGTTATTATTCTATTAAGTTATTCTAATATGGTGGTTGTTATATTTATTTTATTGGCATATATAACAGTTATCTGTATAAATTATAAAACACTATGACAAGGTAATGTTTAATTTATTATATTATATATATTTATTACATTTTATATTATCATCTCACACATGGATTGGAATTTTCTATAATGTATTTCTATAATAAAAATACATATCTGATATGACTTAATATATAATTGTCATCAAACAAACAATATAATTCATATTCTCAAGGATTAAAGATTAAACAGGAAAAAAAGAAAAATGATTGCACAACCATCAATTAGGTGGCGATATGCACTAAGCATGTAAACGACCATTGAATAAAAGAAGAAGAAAGAAACAGCATGGCGCGCTTTTTCTTAGCGTCCGTTTCCATAGTGACTCGTCGATTCGTCGCTCTGTTGAGAATGTCTTGAGTCTTAACCAGGAACATACTCCATGTTGAATGAACTTACTCCCGGATGCGTTTTTGGAACCACATACCTCGAGTAAGCAAGGTTTGGGGTTAATCAACCGAGAGTTCAGGGTTTATCTGACGGTAAGTTAACCGTGCTTTCTGGAATACACCCCAGTATTTGTGTGGCAGATGCAAAAGTTTTTAGCCTTAGTTAACCTCAAGCTTCAAAAGGTTTTTAAAGTCATTCAACATTTAGCTATGTTATATAGCCTCAATACATTGCGATACTATAAATAACTGCCTTAAGGTTGACTTTGGCCAAGAAACCAGTAGTAGACATGACTTAATTATAAAAAAAATTAAATTAGGAGAGAGAAGTGTAGGTCTGAAATTAAGTGTCTGTTTATTAATTTAGGTTTGCTAGTAAACTATCGACAGATAGAGCTGTTTCTGCACTCTATTCAACTCACCACCGTGATGATAGGGTTGCCAGCCTGTTGCAAAGGTGTTCAGAATGATGTTTAGCAGGTTACCATGTAGTTGCTAGGTGGTCTCTAGGGTGTTCTGGGTGGTTTCTAGGTGGATACCTACTGGAGCAAGTCAAAAGCACACAATAATAAGTTAGATCACTTAAAAATAAATACCCTTTCACAATTAAAAAAAAAAAAAATTTCCATTATAACTGTCTGAAAATGCCTAAATCAAGACATATTTATTCAAGTAGAAAAATTACTGATTTTCAGTAAAACGTATCAAAAGTAAATTATTTAAACAAGAAAAAAATGTCAGTGGGGTAAGATAGATAATCTTGTTTTCTCTTTGAATTAAGTTTATTTTTTCTCACACCAATGACTTTTTTTTCTTGTTTTAAGAATAAACTCACATGATGCATTTTTCAGAAAACAATAGTTAATCTCTTTAATTTTGCTTCTCAAGTAAATATCTTGATTTATAAGTGTTTTAGATGTTTTTACTGGAAAACAAGACAAAAACAAAGTAAAACAGTATTTCCCCCCAGTGCACAACAAACCACACAATTTGAGCAAAACAGAATACTTATAGGGTTAGGGATTTGAAAATCACTATGTGAAATTAAAACCAGACACAATACAGGTATTCAGACTAAATTCAACTTGCTCAGTCACTGAGAGTTAGCAATATTCCTCGGCTGTCTTGTTTAAATTTCTCATTTCCTGAATGAGGATTTGATGTTGCAAGTGAGGAGCAAAAAGGGCTAAGAGACAGCATTGTTAGTAGAATGAACTATGGCAACAGTAAAGAAAGAAACAAAGCATTACATTGAAAAGAAGATGGTCGGAATGTAATGTGAGACGAGGAAATGATGTTAAACACTGTAGGACACAATTCCTCATTCCTTCTCATGACTCACACGCACAGGCAAGCCAACGTGACCGTGCCCTATCACAAGACTTTCATTATTATCTCCATGCACCCTGGGTGATTCTGCAGGAGGTGCCAAAACGTCCAGATTGTCCAAGCCGAAAACAAGAGCAGTACGATGAAACGCCCTCTCCTTTTCTCTCAGCTCTTTGTACAGTATCATGATTTAAAAAGCGTTTCTAAGACTCTCTAAAACGATTGTAAACAGACAGCCTCGCTTGCCAGAATCTTGGCAGAATTATCTTCTTTGCACTGCTTGGTACTAGATAAAGAACTATCTGTATCTGTTATTTAATTTACTGGGTGAAGCTAGCAGACATTACAGAACGTTATGAGCGTGCGTAGCCTACTAGCCTTTTTTAATCTCTGGTAAAAATAACTTTAAAACAATAGTTAAAAATGAAAATTTTTTCAGTAATCAGTTTTTATATAGGCTATCGTTCCAAAAAGGAACGTCTTATGCTAGAAAACTTAAGCACTCGTGCTGATGTTAAACAAACATGGTTAGGAGTAATATTTTGTTTATACAACAGTTAAATAAACTAGTTAATGTTCTTACATTTTAGACAATATCGACAGTTACTTTGCCTTCTTTGTCACCGAAAATCGTTTCAAACGAGTCCAAACAGGTAAAAATTGTGTTTCCAAGAAGTGCATGGCGTTTACATACCTGAATGAATCATTGTTTTTGAATGACTCGGTTGAGAATGATTCAGTGGCTTGTTATAATACTCAAATTACGGTCACTTGTCGTCACCTGGTGGTTTACTTATGCAACTTACAAAACCAGCCAGGGGTGCGTTTCCCAAAAGCACCGTTAGCCAACTATGGTCACAAGTTCTGTCGTTACCAGCATAGTTCAACGATTCGGTGTTTCCCGAAACCATAGTTCAAACGAACGTTCGCAATCAGCGTCACAAACTTACGTGGTTGGAACTACGGCTCTTGACCTGTGGTTAGAAGAATAGTTTCTTGTTTGTAAGATATATGGGCTCAAATAAATATGCTCTTGGGCACAACAAGCAAGCTAACATCCAGTACTATCTGTATCGTCCATTCTATGTAAATATAAATGCATTTTAATTATGTATTTTTGCGCGTCCATTGTAAGCGCCGTTTTTGAAGAGTGCGCATGTGCATAAATGCCTAAGGGAACCCCGGAGTATGACGTAAGAGGGAACCCGCGATGAATCAAACATCAAATAAATCACAATGACAGGGAACAAAAATAGTAAATTAGTCAGTAGGCGCCATGTTCAATACAGTAGCATTTTAGAGACCTCTAATCAGTTAAATAGCATAAGTTATTCCTCCACCACACGCGTGTGACGTCATTAACAATGGCCCTATATTGTTGAACTAATGTGGTTCAAACGACGGAGATGCGACCGTTTTCAGGAAACAGTCGTGACTAGATAGTTCGTTTCCAAAACGATGCATCGTACTAAGGTGGTTAATCAGCGAGTTACGTCGTTGTTCGGGAAACGCACCCCAGTATAGTAAAAACACTAAAGGCCAAAACTGTCTGTCTAGAACGAGAAGACACGGAAGCGAAGTTCTGGTAAGTTAGGCCAACTCTGCAACCGCGAGTGAAACACATTAGTTCAGGGTTGCCAGGTTTTCACAACAAAACCCGCCCGATTGCGTCTCAAGGGGGATCCACTGGTAAAAATCGCGTTTCGGGGGTAAAATACACTTTTTTGCGGGGTTCCCCTGGTAAAAATCGCATTCCAGGGGCTAATCATGTTATTGGGGTCGCTTCAACCCGCGGCAACAATTCCGTGGCAAAACCGCAGACATGGCAACACCGCATTGGTTCCTAGCAAGCAACAAATGAACGAATCAGCGTTTTTGAAAGAATCGGTTGAAAATGATTGAATGACTCACAATAAAAAAAAAGACTGTCACATGTCGCCATCTACTAGACCTGCAGACACAACATCCCCACAAAAAGCTGACAGTTCATAAAAACCACGTCTGACACCCCCAAAAAGGAACAAAAAATGAACATAAAGTAGGCTTACAGTTTTGAACTATATCTGAAAAATGAATTCTCAAAACATATCATAGATATCAGGGCAGGTTGAAGATTCTTTAAAAATCCTCTATTTGTGTTACACAGACAAATAACAACAAACGTTTGGAACCATATTTGAGAATGAAAGAATTGGTGCACTACTCCTTTAATAAACAGATGGAAGCGCCATCAGACAAGCACCTGTTTGCAAATTTCATATTCTGCATGCAGAATCTAATTTGACTTTATTTACATAAACAAACTGGTCAGGCTTCCATACTTAATCAAATGAAGTATGCCTATTATATGAATAAACTGAATCCATAAAAAATTTTCATGACACTCCAAAAAAAACAAGGCATGCATGTTTACAGGAAGAAGGAAATTAGATCATTCATGGTCAAGATAATAGGGTGAAAAACAGACACAGGGATTTATTAAACCTCTCTGAAAAGCTCTAGATTAACCACTGCCTTGTTCACTGCTCACGCTGGCCCAGGCTGCTCTGATGAAAGGCCTGAAATACTGGACTTTATTTTGTCTCAGCATGTCTCTGGTGAACCCATTATTTTCCCCCTTCTCTGCCACCATGGTTGGAAGCTGAAGGTGGAGATTGTTACATCATCTCATGCTGGTAGGGATGGGCACAGCATTCCCTCTGGTCTCTCAGAGACGAAATGGAAAATCCCAGCTAAGCTCAAATGCTGCTCCAGCATGTTTCCATAGTGCGCTTTTAATTACGATGTAGACATAAGTCAGCATCTACATCTGTCAGGTCACGTAAACCTCCAGCACTCTGAGAATGTGCTCAAAGGTCGTCTTTTATCTGAAAGGGTTTAGCGTCTTGATGCGTTTCCTGGCAGTTGTTTTTTTTTTTGGGTGCATGTACGTTTGGTTGCTGAGATGTTCCAGGCCTTTGTTGAAATTTGATCCAGGTCTGCTTTGTGTTCTCAGAGCTGCTATTTGTTGCTCCAGTATGTTTAATCAGATCAGATGCATTGGCAGGGATTGCGATCATTTGATTTACCCCATTTTTGTTGATGTGAAGCTGGCAGAGGACAATAATTCAGGCATTAAGGGGATTCATGTTGTATTTAGAGCATAATGGATTAGAGTGGATTGCAAAGCATGATGGGAATTAGCTCTCATGTACGCAACAGATACATGATCTGCTTTTCGATCCTTGTTTTAATGTGAAAAAACTCACATTAACAATCCATTTGGCATTAGTCAATCTGACTCATGTCAGAGAGAAAAAGGGATATTCAGTGAGGAAAAAAAATATCTGGAGGAGCATTTGAAAATAAATGGATCATAAACTCCAGAGGCTGGAGTGGAGGAATTAAAAAATTAAGAGGGCTTGGTGACGTCAGCAAAAAGGAAAGTCGTTTGGTGGAAGAAGTTATTGCTTTTCGATTAAAGCAACTGTATGTAGTTTTGTGACTTTGGAGCCCTCTACAGTTAAGTGAGTGGAATTCACTGTCTTGGATAGCCGCTGTACATGTGCATCTGATGCTGCCGTAAAGCAATCATCATCAGAATTGTTTTAAAACTGGTATTTCAAGATCAAAATTTGCTTTAAAGGTTTCAAAGAATTTTTTAAGATTTAATGATAGACTGATGAATCAAGCACGCACAATAAGGCCTACAACATGCATTAAGATATTAAATAGGAATAATTTTTGATTTAATATAGAGCAGGTGCATCTATGTTATTATTTTTCATGGCAAACCTAATTTTGTATTGCAGGTTAAATCCACACTGTCATGATGAAGACTTTGGCACTAGTTTTCTTGACACGTAAGTATTTTTGTACCAATATATATTGCTTGTTGTCTTACTAAGCTTTAGTGAACTGTAAATGGATTGTAGGTGCATTAAAGGGATAGTTCACCCAAAAAATGAAAATTCTGTCATTTCCTCACCCTCAAGTAGTTCCAAACCTGTATGAATTTCTTTGTTCTGCCAAACACAAACGAAGATTGTAACCAGGCTGTTTTGGGGCACAACTGACTTCCATAGTAGGAAAAAAAAAACACTATGGAAGTCAATGGTGCCCCAGAACTGCTGTTTCCCACATTCTTCAGAATATCTTCCTTTGTGTTCATCAGAACAAAGACATTCATACAAGTTTAGAACTACTTGAGGGTGAGTAAATGATGACAGAATTTTCATTTTTGGGTGAACTATCCCTTTAAGGGATAGGGATAGTTTCCAGCCTATTTATGGACCACAAGTAACTATAAATGAATAACTCCTAATAATAAACTCCTGTGAACACACACTAATATACTATAATATGTTGCTAATATATATTACTTTTGTAGTTTTGTCCCTTGTGTTGGCAGAAGGTCAGCAAACAAGTAAGAGATTTCACATTTCAATTATTTCTGTTTTTCTTTTTCTATTTTCATCTTTGCGATAAAATATTATTACACAACATTTAATGCTTTTCTGGTTTGGATTTTGCAGCAGCGAACGACCCCTTCTCTTTTGGTTAGTTGCACACATCTTTTAGTTTGAGCCTATACCATCCATAATCCATCATAATACTTAAGGAGTTCTCACAAGCATCTTTCAAATTTTCTTTGATTGTTATTCATTCTGTCTCACACTAGATTATCACAGACTTCGGGTCGGAGGTCTGATCTTGGCAGCAGTTCTGTGTCTGATTGGCATCACTATTCTCCTAAGTGAGTGTGTTACTTTTTCAATTTTACAAATTTCAGATTTTAACTGTGTTCAGACAAGCTGAGTAACATATATCTAGATTATATAAAGTGTACATAGGCTATATTTGATCATCTATACAGTATATATCTTTTATGTCATCGTTTATAGGCCTATATAGGTTTAAATTTATATATTTATTTTATATATTTTACCAAAAGGAATGGACTAAATCGTGTTACATAGTTCCACCAATAGGTGGTGACGAGAGCGTGTTTTGCGTATTGTGAGGGAGTCAACTGATTTGTTCGAATACTGTTTCAATCATTTAGTTAGAAATCAAGTTCAGTCTATAATAGTGAGTCAATGAATCTTTCAACTGGTTTCACAGGATCATTAAAAAAACAAAACACCGCTATTCTGTCTTGCATCAGTTCTGTTTTGACTTTGTTTAGAACTACTTAACAATTTTTATTGATTTTAATTGTCAGTATTGTTTCTAAAATGTAAGCTAATATTGACTCACTGAATCATTCAGCTAACTTCACAGAATCATAAAAAACAAACACCATTACTGTGTATTGCAGCAAGTCTTGTTTTGGCATTGTTTAGAATTATTTAACTATTTTTATTCATTTTAGTGAATCATTAGAAACAAAACAGCTCTACTGTATCTTGCTGTTTGTATCTACTGTTTGACTATTTTTATTTATTATAACTGTCAATAAATTGTAACTTACTTGGTATTAACTTCTTATTTATTAAATTGTTTAATTAGTAATGGAGGCTTGAATGCACATTTTGAACAGCAGATCCTGAATCCATGGAAAGCACACACTGGATTTTCCTTATTTATTTACATAGTCTGTTAAAATGACAATCCTCACATGCTGATATATACGGCTATAACTACTACTTGTGTGCTTATATTCATGTTTTTCCCTTTTGCATTTTGAGGTTAAAAGTGACCTTGACACATTTTTGATTCTCCCTATTTAAAAACATCCTGTCATTTTTGCAGGTGGACACTGCAGATGCAAATTCAACCAGGACAAGAGGTATAAAGAGTATACATTTTAAAGTTTTACATTGTTGTTTTACTTTTATGTACATAGAAGTATAGAAATTTGTAGCTCTAACAGCACAGCTCTCTTTTGACAGGAGGAGGACAGGAAGTAATGCTCAAGCAATGCTCAACGACACAGGTATGACCTCCATCATCTATCTGTGCTGTTTACAGCCAATAAACCAGCAACAAGAAGCCAGTGCTGGTTTAAATCAGCACTCTCCCCTCAAGTTCCCTTATAAAACACGTCACTATGAACCTGTGTGGTCTGATGGCCCTGTAAAATCCATCTGTTAATTATTGCTGTGCCAGTGTCCCTGTGATTCAGTGGGATACAGTGGGTCTGTGCTCAGTGGTGGGCCCGTATGGCCCGTCTCCACAGCACCACTCACATGGTTTCCAGGATGAGTCATGCATTCTCCCTTGGGTGTATTTACACTCCATGATCCCTGAGGGTGGGGTCGGCGAAACAGGATACAAAGAAGTGCTATGTAAATATTTTATTATATATTCAGTATCTCATTGTGTATAGTGAAGAATAAAGGAATTAGAATTGAATTAAAACATTTCTTGTAATTGGGGTTTAAATTATTCAAAGGGGTGTCAAATTTTCATTGATCTTTTGAGATTAAAGAGTTCATTGTCCAGTGGACACATGCTGCAACTTTCAGAACTCAGATTTTTCCATTGACTTTTTTTTTTTTTTTTAATTAAGCTGCAAAAAAACATATCTTTTGTAGTTCTGCAACCTTCTGATATCAGACAGATAACTTTTTATGAACAAATTAAATTAGGATTTAGGACACTGCAACATAAATATAGGTAATACAAATTTAATATTATAAGTGGATATTGGGTAAAAATAAAAGAATTTAAATTTACATGTAATAATATTTTTTTATTCAGTATTTTTTCACCTATAAAGATCATATATTTAATGCAAAAGTTAAAAAAAAAATATGAAAAATATAATAATAATAATAAAATATAATAAAAAAGTGATAAAGATAAGATTTTATATAGATTGATTATATTCATTTAAAGAAAGAATGTTTTTTAAAGTGATACAAAAAATACAAAAATATGACCCCACTAGATAAATTATTGTATTTCATATCACGGACATGTAAAATCAGTTCTATATTTTTAAATATAATACTACTTTGTTTTTCAGCAAGGGCCAGTGAATGCTAAATACCTGCTGACCTGACCTGAACCAATCAGAGGAGACGGTCCGCTTTTATCCCATGTACTGGTTTATCAGAGGAACCATTTCTCTTTAAGACGAGGAACCTGATATGAAGGTTTTCTGTGTTTTCACTGCCTATCTGCTCCAGAGGAGGAAGGTGAAAATCCATATACATTTTTTATGCCAGATGTGTCTTTTTAATATCATTTAATATAAATTGATTACCAAAAAAAAAAATTAATGTAAATTGTTTTTTATTCTGTCAGTAATTGTATTAAATTATGTTGGATGTAGGTATGCAAGGGAAGGCTTTCAATGGCAGTGTACTGAATCAGTCTCATATGGAAACCTGTAACCAAATATTACTGTAAGCTGTAGTGAATCCATAAATATTATACTGTTGCATTCTGTGTAAAGTAGTTTACTGTTCAGACTTGCTTTGGTGTTGAGTAACTAGTTAAAAAAGACATGAAAAGATCACGCTATCATATTTACTTTGCAATATTGTCATGTGCTTGATTTATTTTCATTTCCAGCCTATTCATCACAGACATGTTAGTAGTATTAAGAGTTTATTTTTAGTTGTTGTGTGAAAAATGTCAGTATCAGTCAAACATACACTAAAATAAACTAAAAGACACTAAAAACACCTGTATCAATGTTTTCTGTTCTCTGTCTCCAGCTGACTGACACCCTGCTGTTTCTCAAAGCCTTTAGATGAGCATGAGATTTGTGTGGATTTTCCATGGTTTAAGGCAAACATTGGACAGTTTAGCTGTAGCCTTTGACTTGTTACTTTTCACATCCTTTTCATGCATGTGAAATGTTTCTAAGAAGCTATTTAGCTGAAGCTAGATAAAACAGTGACAATGAAATGTGACTGGGAGAATGGTGGGGAAAAAACAGCTGCAAAGTTCAAAATTTACTCAACAGCGCCCTCTACTCACTGATATTTTTAAGCATTACAAAGGAACTATTATCAGAATACAGTTGTCCATCCTGATTGCAATGTGAAATATAGTTATGTTCATACACATTTAGATTTTGGCAACATGATTCTAAAGTTACAGTTACTTCTCAACATTTTCAGGAATCCCAACAAATGGTCAGAGCAAGATTGTTTTGGTATGTGAAGTTTTATATTAGTAACATTCAGAAACTAGTATTTATTCTTATTTTGAATCAGTTTTAATTTTTAGATTTTTCATTTTCATTTATTTTAGTTAAAGTCTTAGTGGGCTACATCAAGTTAAACTAAATTAAAATGACAAATGTTGCCTTTGAATTTTTTTTTATATTTATGTATTTTATTTCAACTAATTTTTAGTAATGTTTTTACATTTAATTTCTATTTTAGTTTTAGTTACTAGCAGTGTTAATAACTCTGACTGTAAGAACAAAACCACAATTATTTTTTCATATCACTGAAAGAAGAAAGATAATGATGCTATTCATCATACTTTTTTTTTTTTTTTTTTTTTTTTTTTTTTTTGCAAAAATTTTGTTTTTTTT